>VZUI01068761.1:0-10000 GCA_013401135.1 Cettia cetti | reverse complement strand
GGAGTCCTAGGGAAACAATTCATGGAATTTTTGCTTGCCTGGATCCAGAGTTAATCTCTAAATTCTATTATACCATCACCCCAAGCCAACCCCCAACCGAGATGTTAGCAGAGGCTCTTAGGAATCATGACCAATATTTAATAAATAATCTTATGATCCTTTTCAAGTTGTGAATGCAGTCAGAATGGTGATATGGGACAAGATTTATCTCTTCTAACTTTAAATACCTACAATTCAGATACGTTGTCTGAACTAGTCATCTTAACTTCTTGCATAGTTGATTTAGAGATGGAGGATCTCAAAGAGATTCTTCTCATGCAAAGGTGGGATGACTCAGACCATACATTGACTTATCTTTTTTTTACAAACCAGACAGATAAGCATCAATGAGGCACTCCTAGACAGATAAAATGTGGAGAATTAACTTTCCATTCATGCTTGTGGGCCAATTTTTTTTTTTAATAATACTAACATTAATCCTGAAAAGCAAAATAATGTCACTTTGTGGAAAATAAGGGATGTATAATGCTTTATGAAACTGTAAAACAATTTTTGCAACCAAAAGGAGGATTACTTGGAATTTGAAGGGAGATTTTGTTTTGTTTTTGTTTTCATTTAGGTAGTACTTTTACAAAGCTTTTTTTTTTCTGTTTTCTGATTATACTCTCAGATGGCAACTTGGTCTGTCAGTTTTGTGTCACTGCTTGTTTATGCCATAAATGTCATTTGGAATGACAACACTAGGAAAAGGTCAGGGCTATTACTAAACAAGCTTACCCCCTGGAGCCTAATACAGTCAAGACACTGTGATTCAGCTGCTGGGAGTGGCTGAAGAGATGGCAGCAGGGAGAAATATTTAGGTATTTTTCAGTGCTGGTCCATGGAAATCATACCTTGGGGCTCAAAATGGGACAAAGCCAAGAGCAGCCTTATGTGTTTGATTCAGGTAATGTATTCAGAGGAATTAACAGCAAGCGCCAGGATTTGAAGAGCCAGCAGAGCTGTCTGTTTCTTTTTATTAGTGCATGGATGCTAAATACTGCTCAGAGAATGAAGTTTGATCAATAAATCATCCCCTAGTTGCTGTTCTGCATTGGCTTCTTTGCCTGGACTGTTAGAAGAGGACCATGTGTTTGCCTTTTTTCTTTTCCCCTAGAGTAAAAATTCTTCAGTAAGTAGAAACATGAAGGAAAGAGGAAATCAGCTCTAGCTTAATGCTGTTTGCTGTCATCTGTGGCTTAGGTAGATAACCTTGCACATAGGTGACTCCTGCTGAGGGAGGGAGTTAACTCTCTAAATAACAACAGCTACTAATCCAGCCCAAAATGATAATAATTGCCTCAGTTGATTGAGAACCACCTAAACAGGAGGACTGTGGGGAGAGGGGGGAATCCTTCCTTAGACATCTTCAATCAAAAATATTTGATTCACCTAACCTAAGGCCATTTTTTGATAGGCCACCATAACATCATGGGGTGGTTTGGGTGGGAAAGGACCTTAAAGATCATCTCATTTCAATCCCCTGCCATGGGCAATTTCAGGTAAACCAGGCTGCTCCAAGTCCCATCCAACTCAGCCTTGAACATTTCCAGGAAAGGGACATAGTATCAGACACTTTTTTTTTACACTTTTTTTTTTTTTTTTTTTTTTTTTTTAAATCAGATGATAGAATTGTAAGAATTCCAGATTCACTTATTCAAGTTGAAGAACCAGCGTGCCTACCGTTCTTCTTTGGAGCCACAACAAAATACAGAAGTTCTCTTCTAAAATAATGACCCTCGGAAAAGTCATGGAAATTAAGACATTGACTACCTGCTGAAATTTGTCTTGAAGCACTCACTGGCTTTCTTTTAAGCAGTGAAAGGGGAAAAACTGAAAAATAAGTAAGCAAACAATCTTCTCATCAAGGAATGATGAAAATGTGAAGTTGTAAATACCTGACAAGTAACTTCTGGTTGTTTCGCTTACTGGAATTTTCTTTGCTATCAGAAATCCAGACAGAAGAGGAAAGTTGTCAATGAAAATTTAAAGATTAGTTTATATGCCCAAAGGTTTGTTCTAAAACTAAATCTTTGGAATTGTTAGAAAGAAGACCTTGTATTTTTCTTGAGGCATTGGTTGGTAATATAAATCACATTTTATATAAAAATATACTTTTGCTGATTAACAAAAGCCAGGTGTAATAAAAAATGTCCCTTTCAAACTTTCAGGATATTTTTTATTCCTCCCTCCTTTTTATTATTTTTCCTACTTCAGACAAGAAAAACTCTCCTAGTGTTTGACACTAAACTGAGTTTTGATTTATCAGATAAAATTTTGAAAATGTGAAACTCATGCTATTGCAGCTGAAAGAGTGTTTATTTATTTTATTTCTATTTTACAAGCACTTATCTAAAAATCTTGGTACTTAATGCTCCATAAAAACAGTGCCAGAAGTAAAGGTTGATCCAGCTTTATGAATCAAAATCCAAACTTCCCATTAACAATACAAGATCCATAAATATTGATAATCTTCCTTTATGATAAATGGGAGGAGGGAGATGGGGAGGACTTTGTAATAATTATTATTTATTATTCCATGGTGAAAACCAGAAACTTTGACAAGGGAAGTCTGATTCCCATCTGTGGCACAAATTTCCCAGTTTATTTTGAGGAGGACTTCCATCAGCAAGGATTCCTTCTTTTCCGGTAAAGACATGCACATTCTTGAGGAGGGTGAGTCTTTCTGGACATTTATCTGCAGCTATTCACCCAAATTTGATAGGCCTGCAGCACTTAAATGAGGAAGAAATCACAAGTCTCAGCAGGGGATTAGAGCCAGCCCTTGCTCCCCCTCAGATGTGGCACAGCAGCTCAGCTCTGCCCTGTGCCTTGCCATGCCAGAAGTGCTTTCCCTCTGTTCCAGCCCCCTGGGTTTGCTCCCCAACAGTCTGACTGGATTAAGAATGGAGTCAAATGCTGCTGTTGGTCTTATCAGAACAGATCTGAGCCCAACACGATGAAAACATAAGGAATCAGGATCACGGTATTTTCCCTCGGTGCTCTTGTCATAAACAATTGGTGCAACAGAAAGAACATCAAGGGGCTGCTCTCTTACTGTGAAGATCCCCCCTTCAATTTTGGCTGCTTTGGGGAGCTGATAACTTCCTATACTCTTCAAATGCAAAGCCAGGGTGTATTTGTGAGAGGAGGCAGCTCAGCAGAAGGTCTGAGAAGCAGCACAGATCTTCATGGGGCACTGTCGAGAAGAATAGAAGGAAATTCTTTCACATTACCAGCAGAAACATCTGTCCCTTCAATGTGGCAAGATGTAAAACCCCAGCAAAAGTGTCTGTTTTGATAAAAAGCACGGAACAATAGTTCCACATTATTGCAGGAGATTGGAAGCTGTGGGAATCAACAACTGAACTGTCCCATCTCAGCCAGCGTGGAGGGACTTAATACACTCACTTGCCTTCCCCTCCCTACTCGTGTGCCCATAATTTCCATCTCTATGAAGCCAGGCATCAATAACAATGAAATTCATAGGGGTATATTTTTGAATGCTAAGTGATGAATTTTGCATCCAGGCAAGCAGCTTTCCATTAGAGTGAGTGGAAAGTGGAAAAGTAGGACATTAACTTGACTGTAGGTCTTGGAGAGTTAATATGTTTACAAGAGGCTTGTACTCCATGCGATCTCACAAAACAGAAACAGTAGGCTGGAAAGAGGAGATTTGACCAGTTCACGACCCTTCCAGTTCCTCATTTCCTCCACCTAAAAGAAATCTGCATGTTGTACTCCAGAAATGCTCCCATGCTTCTTCAAGATATGCTTATATCAGCCTTTGTGTGCAAAAGCAACCTTTGAAACCAACTCAAGGGCCAATTACCAGCACAGAGCCAGGCATTGCAATTTCTCTGTGTAAGAACTGGTGCCTTTCTTTCCTGAAAAACTGCAGAACAGGACAGCAAAGTATCTTAGGTGTGGTGGTTGGCCAACAACGAACAGAAAAACTGTAAACCCTGAGAACTAATACTGTGTAGAAGGGCTGCAGAGCAAGATGAATGGAAAGCTGTGTGGTGTGTGGAGTGTTCGGAGGGAATTTTTTTTTGTTGTTGTTGTTTCAAAAGGAGGTTTTTTTACCCCAGGCCAGAAGCCTTTGTGTCAGGGAGACTGTCTCATTTCTCTGCTCAAAGGCTGTCAGAGATGACTGAGATTTGAAAATGCTTTCTGATGTTGACGAGGTCAAGGGAGACAGAGCTGCCTACCATCAGTCACTGTGCCAGTGGTGGGATGGGAGGACACGTGAGAGGGAGGATGGAAAGAAGCCAGTGAAGTTGCTATCTCTGGAGAACTAGATAAAACAAAATAAATAGTATGAAATAAAATATGGGAGAAAGAAGAGGCACAGGTCAAACAGTAACACCAAAGTTTATGGCATTATTATTCAGCTGGAATAAAGGAAAATATCTTGGTTCCCAACTGGGGATGTTCTGAAGAGAGGGAAACTGACTGGAGGCAAAAGATATATTAATATTACTCCACTTAATCAATACATAAAATCCTCCAATGTGTTTTTTGTACAAGCCTGCTCTGCAAAGTTAACACCTGCAGTGTTTTCTGATTCCATCTAATTGTGCTTGCACTAGTTCAAATCAGGACTGCCCAAAGCAGCCAGGAATTGAATCAGGCCATGGAAATGGCTTCCAGAGATTGCACCCGACTTGCCCAAAAGACAGTGGGCCAATGTCACTGTCACCTTTAAAGATGGGCTCTCTGTCCTACCTCACAAAGCAGCAGCAGAAGCCTACTTGGAGCAACCTGTGATATTCCATTTAACTGCAGATTTCCAAAGCTCACAGAAGAGCCTTTCACATGGGATGTGGTTCTCCGTGGGCTGTGCTTTCCCATCTGGGCTGATCCCACATAACTTTGTGTCTCAAATCCATTCAGAGGAGCAAGCATTTCTATAGGCCAGCTTTAGAGTGTTGGCATTGGTTTCCAGCATACCAGCATACAGTGGTAGCCGTTTTATTGTTGATTTCACAAAACCATTAGATAAACACAAAAGTGGATATCACTATTTATACCAGAGATTTACACTGGCAATTTCCTCACTCTGTTCCCCTTTATGAGCAGGCAAAGGTGGAAATGCTGATCCACATGTGCTGGGCAGGATGCACAGGTTTTTTTCAAAATCTCAACTGTGTGAACCATTTATGGCTGTGGTGCCACAAACCTCCTCCTGTTCCATCATTCCTCAGTTTTCTGTGGAGCCCAGTGGCCCACAGGAGATGCTCCCCACTTTTTGATGTACTCCTTGAGTCAGAGGAAGATTGTAATGGTGTAGTGGGAAAAGGGAATGCCAACATGGAAAGCTAAGTGTCTCAAAGGATTCTACCAGGTGATAAATGTCATTTTATGACCCTTCCTTGTTGATGGCACAAGGTTTGAGAAGTGGGCTGGGTGTGTGTGACAGGATAAAATTTTGTCCTCTATATGGGGAGAAAGACATGGGAGAAGCTGTGAGGAATGGATCCATATGTCCCTGGTAACTCTGCCCGGTCACTGAGCCCCAGGGAGCACCACAGGACATCCCACAGAGATATTTGGCTACTCCACATCCCAGCAGCCAAGCGTGGCAGGAGGGAGGGCACGGCAGGGAGCAGGGGCTTGGCTCCACCTGCCTGCACTCACAGCTCCACAGGGAAAACCCCACCCCACCAGAGCCACTTCAAGACATTTCCACTCCCAGATCCCACTGATGGAGACTCATTGCTTCTCCCTGATGATTAGCACCCCTTTCACCTTGTCACATCAGCTGTTGGAAGGGTGGATGTCTATCCCTGGATATCTAACCCTGGATATCTAACCCCAGTGAAATAATCTGATTTTAAGCAATTTTATTTTCCAAAGACCTTTGAACTTTCATGGATCTGGCTTGATAGTCAGCCAAATACACTCTGAAAACAGTACAGCAGAGCAGGAGCCAACCTTCACAGATTCCAGCAGATTTGCTTTAGATAAGGAAGGAGGTTCCCTTTTATATTCTGTCAGTGCAGGTGGTGTGGAACCACAATTATTTCTGTACTAAAAAATGTGGGGAACAAATAGTTTTGTATTGATATATTACACAGTGCCAGGTCTCTCACACTGGTCCAGGTGGTGTAGGATGGTCTATGTCCATAGTATGAAACTGGACCTCCAAAACTGAGTGGCTGCATCAAAAATACCTGTTGGGAATGGTCTCTGGACTGTGCCACGTCCCAGACTGTGTCAGGATATCATCCAGGGCAATACTAGAAACATTACAACATTACACCTGCACAATTACTGAGTTTGGTCCCTATGCCTGTGGGCCATAACTATTTGATTAGCTATTATAGATAGAATCAAAATTTAAATTTTAATCCTTTCAAAGTTCCTATTTATGATCTAAGGCTACAGATTATTCTAAAATTTTTGTGCCTCTCTTTCCCCCCTTTTTACAGCATCCAGTCTCATATCCTGAACCTGATTGCTCATTCTTATGTTTCTCCTACTACCAGTTATACCATTAAAACTATCTGTATGACATACTGTAAACCATATCAGTGAAATGACAGCAAGGGACATAAAGACAGCAGGACATGGCAGTAGTCATGTGCATTGTTTGCATTAATTTGCATTAACTGTTGGCATTAATTTCTTTATTTCAAAGTGAAGACATCTCACATTAAATCTCAAGGTGGCTTCCAGATCATTATTTTAACTTAGCAGAGGAATGCTAAATAATCCAGTGTATGATCTAATCTGAGGCAAATGAGGGAAGGGATATTGCATCTCTGTTGTCACCAAGGAAACAAGAAGCAGTGACAATTTCCACCAGCTGAGCACTCACCTCTGCACCTTTAGTTCACCTGAGGTAGCAGCCTGGCACATCCATTAGGGATGGGTAAAGCAGAAGGTATAAAAATAGCAGGAGGTATAAAAATACCTTTAAAACCCATGGAATAACAGGGAGGGAGAGAGAAAAGAAATAATTTATATATTTCCACCTACTCACACTGTTGCAAGGGGGTGGGTGATCGTAAATTAGGGTGACTGTGCCAGGAGAAAGTGAAATTAATTCATTCCAGGACATCCAGACCTGCAGAGGTTGTTTGGTACTACCCAGTAAAGCAGCACCTGGGATAGAGCTCCTGGGAATTTCTGAGAGAGAAGCTAAAGGCACCTTTGGAGATTTCCACTAAAAATCCTATTTGCTGTGTAAGAAAAGTAAACAAAGAGGAATAACTTTTAAAATAGGGAACTAATGTGAGGTTTATAAGTCTATAATGAACTTAAAGGGTAAATTAAAATAACACTCAGCTCACACTTTCTTTTCTTTAATTAAACTCACAAATAAATAAAGTTAAATATCAATGTTTCTTTGCATCTAAATTTTCCACTTGTTCCTAACTCCTTGAATTGCATCTTCAGTGGTTAAGAGATAAATATTTACTTCTTACCTTAAAATCTCATCAAAATGACCTTACAATATAACTCTCCTCCCTTCCTTGGGAGGAAATTTTTCTTACTTGTTTTCTGCATCTACAAGCTCTGGGACTTATCTGTGCTTATGAGGAAAGCAATTTTCTCCTTCTGACCAGATTTTACTCTGGAGCAAAATTTATTTTATTCAGGATAGTTTTAGTTTATATAGCTACAATAAGCTTCCATCTGATTCTTTGATTTTATTTATGTATTTTTTTAGGTGATCTAGAATTACTTAGCACAGTCATTTTAAAATCAAGCAAATAAATACATAAAAGCTTTTCACATAGCATTCTATACAAAAAAAAAAAAAAAAAAAAAAAAAAAAAAAAAAAAAAAAGGAAGAAAAAGCAGCATCAGAGAAAGCAAATCTCCAACAACAACAACTTGCAGTAGGTTTACAGTTCTTCAGCCTTTGCTCTAGCCCTGGAGCCTGATGGGACGCTGGTGTCCTTGGAGGAATGGTCGAAGGAATTGCTGGGGGCCAATTGCTGATTTTATCATTCAAACACAAAATTTGTTACACCACTTTATCGGTCACAGGGAAAGCAATTATAGTGTAGTTCAATTTTCCACTCAATGACTGTGCTGGGGATCAAAGTCAGTTTTTTATGATGAAGAAAGAAATGTTTTGCTACTTTGTTATTTAAAAATAATAACAATAAAACCTTGTATTTTCAGTAGAAGGTTTTGTTTGCCTGTGTGCCTTTTTTCTTTCTGGAGATGGAGCTGATTATTTTTATTTTTCTCTTGTTAAATAATCAGGCTATTTGTTGGTGTGTTGTTAGGGTTTTTTTTTTTTTTGTTGTAGGTTTGTTGTTTTTTTTTCTTTCTCTCCTCATTGACTAAAGTCACTTCAATGAAAATGCAATGAAATGCAATTGTCATGCTTAAAAGCAGTACAGCGTTAGAACCCTAACCACAAACACTGGAGGTGAAATAGTCAGAATGACACATTGTTTAGTATCAACCGCTTCCTCTTGGTACACTTTGAAACAAGAAATATTTAGTGTACATATCTTTTTTTAAAATATATCTTTAGCCATCTATAATCTAATTGTGACAAAAAATAATTATCTTAATAAACAATCCATTTCAAAAAAACAAACACATATTTGGTGATCATTCAAAAACAAATTGGATGGACTCCCACCATAACAGATAAATCATCCATAGAACTCTCTTTTAATCATAATTTTAATTTTGACTTTTTTTAAGAGATTTAAAAAAAGAATCAGAATAAACAACAGCAGAGGAAGGAAAGTGTATTTCCTCAAATGAAAGTGTATTAATCACATTTACACAGAGCCTTTATCTTTACAAATTTTAACTAATATAACCTTCAGACTCTCCTGTATGGTAAGAATTCAAGCAGTAAGGACACAATATTGCCATATCAAAGAAAATCACATAAATTATTTAGTCAAATATTTTAACCACTCATTCTCAGAAAGCAAAATAGAGTTTCCTGGATATTTGAAGATTTTATTTCTTCATTTTATTTTTTTCTTTGAAATGTTTCATCATGGTCTCGCTTCTTAGAGTGGTCACATACAACAGCATCTTAGACCAATGTTTAGTTTCTTCAGCTCATATTTTTAAGATTATTTAAAAACCAATAGAAAAAAAAACCGATTTTTTTTGTTGGTTGACTGGTTTGGAGTTTTTGATGGGATTTTTTGTTTGGTGGGGTTTTTTTTTTAAGTTCTGCATTGTTTCCATCAGTGCTGTGGTTTATAGATGAGAATGGCTTATAAGCACCCAGGGTTCACCAAACTGGATTTTTCCATGAAGGTGGTGGAAAAGGTTTGTAGTCTAGCTTATACCACATTCTATCTGAGCTTCTTCGTTAGGGCATTTGAAACTTCTAATAATTGCAGTTCAGAGAAGAAGTGGCCAACTGAGCTGGAGGGAAAAAAATAAAATAATAATTCTTCCATCTCCAAAACTGTTGGAAATTGTTGAAAACTTCCTCTTGCCTTTTGGAATAATTTTTTCATATTTTTCTTTAAAATGTCATATATATTTATTCATCCTATACTTACAGTTTTAATCAACATATATGATAAAATGCAGACATTTTTATGGTGTGTTGGTCTGTGCGTGTTAAAGAATTTATGCTCCTTTAAAAAGAACAGAATCATAGAATCATTAAGGTTGGAAATGTCCTCAAAGATCATTTGAGTCCAACCATTAACCCAGCACTGCCAAGCCCACACTGAACCAGTCTCCAAGTGCCACATCAACGTGTTTTTTGAATATTTACAGGGAATTTTAAAAAGCAGACAGGAAGGAGAAAGAAAAGAAGAGAAAGAAAAGGGAAAATTAAAAGAAAAAAGAAAGGAAAAGGAAAAGAAAACAATGAAAGGGAAAAGGAAAATGGAAATAAAAAAAGAAAAAATAAAAAAGAAAAAGAGAAAGAAAAAGAAAAGAGAAAGAGAAAGAGAAAGAGAAAGAGAAAGAGAAAGAGAAAGAGAAAGAGAAAGAGAAAGAGAAAGAGAAA
>VZUI01068737.1:0-17838 GCA_013401135.1 Cettia cetti | reverse complement strand
GCCCCCGGGGCTGTGAGCTGGGCTGTGCCGGGCTGGCTGTGCCCCTGGGGCTCTGAGCTGGGCCGTGCCGGGCTGGCTGTGCCCCCGGGGCTGTGAGCTGGGCTGTGCCGGGCTGGCTGTGCCCCCGGGGCCGTGCCGGGCTGGCTGTGCCCCGGGGGTGCTGCTGTCCCCCAGGGGTGCTGCTGGCGCCGTGCTGGGCGCTCTGCATGCCGCACAGCGCTGCGGGGGCTGCTAGGCACTTCCAGCACTGGCTGTTCTCCCCTCGCCTTCCCCAGCCTCGTCTTCCTCGGGCGCTGGGATGCATTTCCATACCCGAGTGGCCGCGGAGCGTTCCGTGCGATGCTATTATCTCCCGGGGGGCGGGGAGGATTGCAGAGCACTCGGCGTTTAACACCCACATATGGTTAACACCACGGGCTGTGTGCTGATAAAGAGGGGGTAATTAAAGTTTATTTTTTTTATAGACTAATCTCCCAAGCATGTATTTATGAGCCTGATTTAGAAACAGCGTATTACCGAGAACACGGGGTATTTGTGTTGCTCATAAATCCATACATGTTCTGAACACACCTTTTTTATTTTTTTTTCCCTTCTCCCCCCTAAATTTAGGCAGTACTGCCAATATTAAGAAGAATTGAGCTCAGAGTTTTGTAGGGCTTTTTCCCCCCTCCTTGTCTTTTGGGCGGGCAAAGAAAAGTGTACAAAGCAGTGAGTAATTAAATGCACGAGGAAATGATATTTCAAAGGAGACACGGTGCATTTGGAGGGGCTGTTTGCTGAGTGTTTACACCACTGGCTTTGAATTTATCTTCATCTTGCAGCAGGTGCAAAATCTTCAGGGGAATGTGGTGCTTTGCAAGCGGTTTCTGAGTTTCTGCACAGGGACCCACACCCTCAGCAGGATAATTTGCATTGGGGTTTGAGGGGACACAAAAAAAACCTGAGTGGCTCAAGTGGTGGTGGCCAGAATTCTTCTGACCACAGCCCTGGACACTCCTCTTGTTTTCCAGTCTAATTAAGCCACCCTTGGGTCACGAGCAGGGAGCATGTCAGGTATGAATTCTGCCCTGAAGTAGAGCACTTTGCCTTTCCTTTCTGCTTCTCTCTCCTTGGGTTTTGTGGGCTGTGGGGAGAAGTTACTTCTCTCTGGATAGAAGTATTTTATTCTAGTTTTTCATCCTGGTGGTGTGCCCTGCCCACTCCTTGGGTGCAGACTCCCTGGGAATCCCCATGGTCCTCATTTTTCCCTTCAAAACTGCCTGGGTTTCCACTGCCTGGGCATCCACTCCCTTTGTTGCAACCTCTCAAAACACTACAGAAATATCTTTGATTAAAGATATAGAGAAATCATCTTAATGTATGAAGCATTTATTAGGGGAGAGAGATCTGGGCAGTGAGTTTGGTCTCAGCCATGCCTGGTCACCATCTTCCTCCTGGGCTTTTTGGACCCCACAAGACCCAAACCAGGACTTCTGTTGGGTGCTGGGGCTCTCAACCATCCACAAAGGTCTTGTATTTCCCACCCAGCTTCCTTCTCTGGGTAAAGGACATTGTTACCAGCTTGTTTGGTGCACCTGGAGTTTGAAATCTGCTCTTCAAACATTTCCCTGAGAGCCTGGAGATGACAAGGAGAGGAGGGAAAGCACAGGCTTAGCCAGGTCAGCCTCTCATTTGTGGCATTGGGTTAATTTGGGGCTGCCCGAGCTTCTGAGCTGGGTTTGGATCCCCTCCCTTGGCTGAAGAAAGAAGAGATCAACATCTCTGGACCAAGGTGAAGCCCTGGAGAACCTGCTGAGGTAGGTTTGGTTAGCAGGGCCTGGCTGAAAATACATTTGCTCGTTGTTTTAAAGGCTTGGAGTGAAGCTGATTATCTCCAGATAAGTGTTTAGATGCAGAGCAGCAGTGCTGGAGTATCAGTGCTCTGCAGAGCAGGGAAAGAGATGGAAAACAAAAGCCCTGCCCCTCTCCTTAAACGCTTTTCCAGCAGTCTCCCTTCAAACCTGGCAGCAAACTGGCCGTGAGCAATAAAGAGCTGAGCTGGAAACCCAATTTCTGCTCAAGCAGAAGCCCCTTGTTTTGGTTCAGTTGGTCAAAACCAAACGTCAGGCACTTCTAGAGGTCAGCGATTAGCAGTGATGGAAATGAGGGAGTGCAGGAGGGAAGGGAGTTACAGGAGACTTGGAGCAATTGTCCCTTTCCTTGAGCAGCCAAGCTCAAACTCATGGAACTGTAAAAGGCTTTTTGCTGTTTCAAGCTCCTGTGCTGCTCTCCTCTGAGTCACAGGGAGGGAAGAAGCCACATGGACCAATGGGGATGTGAAATCCTAATTCCTGCAGCTCCACTCTGGCTGCAGTTTGGTGAAAACTGCCATCATACCTGGGATTTGGGCTCTTTGTGAAACGGGGATAATACTTGTCTCACTCATAAGGGATTTATGATTTAATGTTTGCAAAGCACTTTAAGACCCTGGATTGAAAGGTGATTTATAAGGGTGAAATCCAGCGTTGTCTAGTCCATTGTATATTTGATTTTGTCCACTTATCCTCATGGGGGCTTTTCTCCTTGCCTTATTTTTTTTTTCTTTTCTTTTCCCCTCTTTTTTCTTTTTGCATTCGTGTCATAACTTCAAGCCAAGCAGGGGTTGTAGCAGGCACAGTATACCCAGCAAGAGGAGGATTTTGTCTCCCATGGAGGTGCTAACTTATGCTGATGATATGAATAAAGATTGGAAAAGAAAAAAGAGGATTGCAAGGTGAGGGGCACAGGGGATTGGTGATAAAGCTGTGAAATAGGAGTGGGAAGGCTGTTTAGATGATCCATGCATAAGGAAAGGAGAAGATGCTTCATAAATAATCAATTCACTTGCTCCTGTTGGTCTCAGTGATGGGGTTATTTTCCAGGAGATCAGCCACTTCTCCTGTCCTACAGATCCTGGTTGGAGCAGCCGCTGTGCAGGCTCCAGCGTGGGGATGCTGCGGTGGGGCTTGGTGCCCTGGCTGGAAAGCACAGGTTGTGCTGAGCATGAGGCCCTGCCCTGGCACCAGCACCTCCAGCAGCAGCTTCAGGCAAAGCACAGGGTGTGCAAGTGCTAACTTGGATCCGTTTCCCATTCCGTTTTCAAACTGATGCTTTTTAAATCTCGCTTTGCTGATGCAGTGTTGAGGGCTGCACAAGTGGGGAGAGGCTGCATTGGCTTCCAAAAGTCAAGAGGTGTGCTCACCTGAATCCTGAGTGGGGCAGTGGTCAGCTCTGCTGGCAGCTGGGTCATCTCAGCCTCTGTGTCCATGGCTGGGCTGTGCAGCCTCTGTGTCCATGGCTGGGCTGTGCAGCCTCTGTGTCCATTCTGGGCTGTGCAGCCTCTGTGTCCATTCTGGGCTGTGCAGCCTCTGTGTCCATTCTGGGCTGTGCAGCCTCTGTGTCCATTCTGGGCTGTGCAGCCTCTGTGTCCATTCTGGGCTGTGCAGCCTCTGTGTCCATTCTGGGCTGTGCAGCCTCTGTGTCCATTCTGGGCTGTGCAGCCTCTGTGTCCATTCTGGGCTGTGCAGCCTCTGTGTCCATTCCTGGGCTGTGCAGCCTCTGTGTCCATGGCTGGGCTGTGCAGCCTCTGGGTCAGTGCTGGGCTGTGCCCTCTCCTTGCCATGGACACTCTCTCCAAGTGGTGCATCCCAAGCCCTGGAGAAGGAGCCAGCTGCCTTGTGAGGTGTCCATTACTGTCTGGGAGCAAAGTGGGGTGCTGGCACAAGGTGTTAGATGAGGGGGCTGTGGGGGAAGCAGTGCAGTCAGAGCAGCAGCAGGGCAGCCCCTGGGTCCAGGGGGATCAGTGGTGCCTCAAGCATGCAGGCTCCAAGGCTACTCCTTGCCTGGGCAGTGGAGACCTGTTGGTGGGGTTGCAGTGGCCTGGGACAGTCCTTGGTCATCTCCATCAGTAGAGGGGGTCTCATTTGGACACCTGACATTTCCAGTCTGCATCCAATAAAAGCCGCTGGATCTTCTGGGCAGACAGGTCTCTGTGTTGCATAGCTCCACCACATTCCCTGGGAAACCTGGGAATGCTGCTGCTGGTGATTCAGCATCCCAAGGCTGTCCTGCTCCACAAGGGTTTCACAGTGGGTTATCAAGCCACAAGAACTGATGGTGGTTTCAGCAGGGGAGCACGGCAGGCGTGATGAGTGATTCCAAGGAGGAGAAGTTCCCAGGGGAAGGGTCTATACAGGGCTTTGAGAAGGTTTTCTCCCTCCTCTGGCAAAATGAAGCCCCATGCCAAACAAGGTGTGAGGGAGTCCTGGGGTGTGTAAGCTCCTGCTGAGCTGCCATCCTTGTTTCCAATGCCTGCCTTCCCCGTGCTGGGGCTCCCCTGCCTCTGCTGAGAAATGCCCGGGTGCAGCTTTACCTTTATGTCACAGCGCACCCCTCTGTGTGCCCTGCAGGTTCCACGAAGAGCCCCGTGAACAAGACGGCGCTGACGCTGATCGCCGTCAGCTCCTGCGTCCTGGCCGTGGTCTGCGGCTCGCAGCTCTCCTGCCCTCTGACCGTCAAGGTGACGCTGCACGTCCCCGAGCACTTCATTGCTGATGGTAAGACCCCCCTGGCGCCCCTCTGGGTGTGTTTGGGCCACGGGGATCCCTCTCTTTGGGAATGCCCCAGCTGTGTTTGCCTGCAGGGATCTCCCTCTCCACAAGCGCGTCTGCGAGCCTGAGGCCGAAATCTCAGTCACGTCAATTAACATTATCGTTGTTATCATTGGTGCTAATTGTGTCTGATGGATATTTCTGTTCTCCAAACTCGTTGAGGAGCCATGGGAGCTGCACAGACAGGCTGCCTGCTGTCCTGCAGCAGCAGAGCTGCTCGTCCCAGCCCTTGCAGCAGCACAGAGGGAAATTGCTGGGCTTTGAGCAAAGGCAGAGATGCTTTGATAAATTAGACGAGTGCTGCTGTCAGTATTTATTGCTTTCTCCAACTGGGTTCCTTGCATTTGTTGTGTTTCACTGACCTTTTCTTTATAATGTGCAGTGAGCGTCGAGTGCAAGTTTTCAGTAACATGAGGGCAAATTTCATTTTCTTCCAGCAGACAGGACCCATTATTCAGTCGGTTCCAATTCCTCAGCTCCTGCACTCGTCTCGCTGCTTGGGGCATGCAGAGGGGGCACTTTCTCTCTGCCAGAGCCCTGCTGCATGCAGCCAGTGCATCACCAGATGCTGGGGTGTCCTGGTGCAGCCAACTCTGGGACAACCCCCTGCTTTGGGAGCTTTGGAGTGGAGAGCAGCTCTTGGGGGTTAATATTTTGGGGAGTGGGAGATGGTTAAAGAGATACAGAGGGATGAAGGCTGCAGGGGCTGGTGGAGAGGAGCTCTTGGGGGTTAATATTTTGGGGAGTGGGAGATGGTTAAAGAGATACAGAGGGATGAGGGCTGCAGGGGCTGGTGGAGAGGGGTTGAGATCATCACCCCATGGCAGAATGGGAGTCTCCAGTGTGTTTGAGGTGGGATTAGCCCTGCTAAGAGGGGTCTCTGGGTTGCTGGGATATCCCAGTGGTCACATCTTGGCCCTTGTAGGGAAGAGGAGGAGGGCGTCTACTTTGTGTTCACACATTGGAGGAACTGAACATCACTGGAGTGGAGACATGAAGACAGCATCAAGGTGCAGATGCCACATCCCTGGAAGTGTTCAAGGCCAGTTTGGATGGAGCTCTGAGCAACCTGGTCTGGTAGAAGGTGCTCCTGCCCACGACAGGGGTTGGAACAAGAGCATGTTTATGGTCCCTTCCAAGCCAAACCATCCTGTGATTTAAGGATTTGAAACAAGGGACTTGTCTACACCTTGAACTGCTTCTAAAAAGTTTTAATGATTGTCCAAGCCATACATGAATACTTCACAGATGGTTCCAAGTACTTGGAGAACAGAAATTCTTGCATTTGGGGCATAAGGTTGCTCCAGTGCTAACTTGTATCCCCTTGGGATGGGCACTGGCCAGTTCAGCACCTGGACTGGGAGTTCACACTGGTTCTGGTACTTGCTGGAGGTCAGCCAGGAAGGCAGGGATGGAGACAGGACCTCAGCATCCTGCTCCCACCTTGTGGTTCTGGCCCAGGGAAGACAGCGGGTCCTGGAAAAGAAAATAAACAAAATGCAATGAGCCTCTGTGGAGTGAAAGTGAAAAGCTGAGCCTTGTGCTTGTCACCAGGAAAGGGGTGGCAATGCAAATTATGCAAATGCAGGGAACACTCGAATGAAAATGACAATGAAATACCAATAAAACAGATTAATATCCTTGAAACTGGGGGAAATGGGATGATTTCCAGTCCCGACTTAATGACTTTTTTGAAGAGAAAGTGGCAAGAGGACTGGTAACAACGGTTTGGAGAAGAATTAAAATGAGCTTTGTAATGAAACTGTAAAATATAATTACAAACTGCGAAAACTTTTTAAATATTTTTTATGAGAAACAGTCAAATTCTTCGCATAGAAGCAGCCAAGACATTTTGCAGTGGCTATCACTTTCCCTGAAATCTCATCTTTTTATGTGATGACAGTGCCTTGCCTGGGAAGAGAAAAAGCTCTTAAAGTTGTCCCTTCTTTCTGAATAACAACAAATCCCAAGGCGCCACCCAACTGGCAGCAAAATATTACAAAGCATTTAAAGACATCACAGAACTGAGCTGGGTTGGGAAATCTCAGTGATACCCAGGAAAAGTGTGGCTGGATGTGTTCGCCAAGGCTCAGCACCTGGAGTTTGATGCTGGTGGAGAAGAGGGGACCTGCTCCTCCCTGGAGATCTCCCATGGGGGATTAAATCTGCTTTTTACAGGCTGCTGAAGAGGGTTGGCATGAGCATCCCTGTGGCATCGAGGTGACAACAGAGCTGACGTGTTTGGCCTGGCAGAGTCTGGGAGCTTTGATCAGTCTCGAGGCAGCTTCTGGTGTGGCACCCGGCGGTGGCACCGCGTCTGGCGAGTGTCGCCGTGCGCTGCCATCGTCTGCCTCCCGAGGCTGCTCCCTTTGGTGCTGCACAGGAGGATCAGGCAGGCTCTGCGAGGAGGCAGGGGTGCTGCATTCACAGGAGATGTTCCCAGGCGAGGGAGCGCTGCCCTCTCCTTCCCTTTTGAAACGTGGAATTTCAATAGGCACCGGGAGCCAAGGAAAATCTGAAAGCGGAGCTGCTACCGGCACCTCTGCAGGAGGAGCCAAACAAAGGCAGAGGCTGAAAGAAATCGCTCTCCTAGACGATGAGAACTCGGCTTTGAAGGAAACTTTAAATAGATGCCAGCCAGTTCTGGCGTGCCAGCAGCCAGAGCCAAGAAAGGAAAGGGGGGGAAGCCTCCCCAAGTGTCTCCAGCTTTGGAGAAGAGCAGCTTTCCCTGCTGCAGCAAGAATGGCGTTAGAGAAAGCAGCTCCAGAGCCTGCTGGAGTGGCAGGGTGGGAAAGGGGAGGGGAAGGACTGGGGCCAGAAGCCAACTGGCAGCCAAGCTGGGAGGATATATTCCAAGCAGCAGTTCTATAATAACCAGCCTGTCTCTATTGCCCTTGTTTCTCCCTCGGTTTGTTTTCTTCCTTTTGTTCATTTGCTGGGGTGCCCCTGCCTCGCTCCCCGCTGAGCAGTTATTGCCTGCTTTGTGCAGCTGCTGTGCCTTCACTCGATGGAGCAGCTGGATCGAGGAGAGCCTGTCAGGAGCTGCCGTGGTGGGGAGGGCTGGCACCTCCTGCTTCCCAGAAAGGAGCTGGTGCCTCTAAATCCTCTCTTCCAACGCAGTGGTTGGAGCATCCTCTCCTCCCTTCTGCTGCTCCAGGGCTTTGTGTTTCGAGGCAGCCCCTGCCCGTGCCGAGCAGAAGGAATTGTTCTGATTTCAGAGGTGGCTCAGATTTATGGAAAGAACCATCGGGGCTTTTATGAGGATATGGAAATGCAAGGCATTATTTAGAGGACCCTTTAGCCATGTCAAAAGGAGGAAGAAAGCAAAGAGAGCCCCTCCATCTGAGTAATAAAACCTCTTATGAATATGTGAGCCACTCAGCTCTACATTCAATAGTTGTTTTTGTTGGGTTTTTTTTGGTTTTTTTTTTTTTTTCTTGTAAGTAATAATTCAAAAAGTAGAGCTGGAGCAATGGGAATGGCTTGCAGGGAATGCAAGGTGGAGAAAGATACTCTGGAGGGCTCAGCCTGGAGTACGTCCTTGCTGCACAACACTATGAAATATAGTATCAATTAAAGCTTCCCATTTTTACAGCCTGTGAGAGGTTATATACGGTGTGGGTGGATGTTTGTACTTCAGTGGGAGAGGTGGGTGAGATCCTCCCGTGGTGCACAGGGAAGCAAGAGCTGCATTTAGCGAGGGGCTTGTAGGGCTTTGTTTTATAAGTGGAAATAAAGCAAAGGGCATAAAGCAGGTTTCTGTCAAAGACATCTCAGGGCATTTACAGCTTTCTTCCCTCCTCTTTTGAGATATGTGCCCGGGAAGTTGTGGTGATCCCTCTGCACCTGGCTGGCACCTGGCCGGGCTGTGGGATGGGTGTAAAGCAGTACCAGAGCTCAGTGTGGGCAGGCAGGGTCCTCAGTGTGGGATCAGAGCTCAGTGTGGGATCAGAGCTCAGTGTGGGATCAGAGCTCGGTGTGGGATCAGAGCTCAGTGTGGGCAGGCAGGGTCCTCACTGTGGGATCAGAGCTCAGTGTGGGCAGGCAGGGTCCTCACTGTGGGATCAGAGCTCAGTGTGGGCAGGCAGGGTCCCCACTGTGGGATCAGAGCATGGCATGGGCAGTGTCCCCACCCTGAGGAGCTGCCTGTGCATTGGCTCTGTCCCCCTGCAAGTCTGGATGAACTCTCCCAGGATGAACGCTGCCCTGAGAGCAAACCCAGGTCCTCCCTTGCAAAACCAAGAGAAGCTGAATTTCCACTTGAGACCATGTTTTGGGTTGGAGCATCTGACAATATGGCAGAGGTGGAGGGAGCTTCTTTTTTGTTTATTCTTTTAATCTCTGTGCATCTGCCTGCCTGAACGATGCCGTGCTGTCCTTGCCACACAGCTGATCAGTAATTGTTTCATCTGCAGATTATTTCCTACCTTCCCCCACCACTGCTTCCTCCAAGATGCTGGTGAATTGGATGCTGCTATTAGCAGCCTGTGTTAATTTTCCCTGAAGATTGCTCTGCAGACTGCGATTGTTGAGACTCACAACAGCTTCTCGTTTTGGTTTTAATTAAATGTGTTGTTTTAAATTGTTTGTTTTTGACATTTCCTGCTCAGTCTTCTGCAGCTCTTGGAGGTGACCAGGCATTACCTCGTGCCCTCAGGACACTCAGGATTGCTGCACTTGTGGCCAGACAGAGATGAGGCACAGGAGGTGGGGGGTTGGCTGTGTCCCCATCCCATTTGGCAGCAAGGAGAAGCTGGAGACACTCTCTGATTTACAGGTGAAGCTCCCCAGGTTTGTAGCAGAAGGATGGAGAAAGAGCTCTCATCTCAAAGCTATCTCAGGTCAGACTGCATGGAGCTCTCAGCAGTCTGGTCCAGTGGAAGGTGCCCCTGCCCATGGGAGAGGGGTGGAACAAGATGATCTTTAAGGTCCCTCCCAACCCAAAGCATTCTGTGATGCTGTGATCTTCTCAGGCTTTCAGAAAGATTCTGAAATTGGGGTCTCCCATGTTCAGCAGCTGTTCCTGGATCCATAAGCCCCCTCTGAAATCAGCAGAAGGAGTTGATTTAAATGGGTCTCGTGCTATTTTCTCTTCCCAGGGTTTTTGCTGTATGGAGACCTGGGTCAGGGCTTTTACAGAGCAACACTTTCTTGTTGCAGGCTCAGTGTCACGTCCAGCTGCTCCAGGCCCCTGTGTTTCATGCAAGGTGGCCGTGGTTGGGGGCAGCTTTACAAATTGCATTTGATTTCAGCAGCTCGTAATCACCAGGGTCACCTCCGTGCCTGTGTTACAGCTCACTCCCGCTCCCCTGTCTGCTTGCCTGGCAAGAAAATGTGAGCAAATGGCTGCAGTGTTAGCAGACATGAACTCTAAATATTAACATCAATTTATGAACTGTATCAGCGTGGATCAAAGGGATTCCAAGACGGTTTTACGGCATGAACGCTCTTTGCATGAAGAACTAATAAGATTCTGGAGGCTGAAGTACATCATGTTTTTATCGTGGCTTTGACAGGCTTGTGAACCTGCTCAGCTGCTGCCCAGCTCCCAGCCCTGTGCCTGCCAGAGGCATTCCCAGCTCCTGGGGCAGCTCCATTTGCAAGGGAAGCCAAGTGCTTCTCCCTTCTCCTTTGCAGGGTTCACTGGAGCAGAGCCAGCGGGGTTGGCGCTGGCGTTTGGATGGATGGTGTGAGCAGGAGCTGGGCAGAGCTGGCACAGGCTGCATCCTGAGAGAGGCAGGAGGTGCCCTCCATCTCCTGGCACCTGCTGAGCTTCACCAACACCCTTTACCCTCTGATTTGGGAGGGATGGCACATCTTTGACCAGCTCTCCCTCCCACAGATGGAGAGATGCAAACATTGGCTCCTGCATTCATACAACAGGCTTATCATAGCTCCTCTGTGCTTTGTGATGTGATTAGATTGAGGCTGGATTTCCCTGAACCCTTTTCTGATATCTGGAGAGCATCACTGTTAGAGAGCCCCAGGCTGCAGCGTGGCAGTTGGGAGATACGGAGCATTAAGGAGTTTTTTTTTTTTAATCAGGAGTCTCATTTCTGTCTCAGTCACTGCTGGCCTAGATGTCTTCTGAGGACAAAGATGTGCTCTGACCAACACTTCCACAATTATGTTGTCTAAAGCTGCCATGGGAGATCTCATTGCAGCATGAGCCTGACCACAAGGCAGGGTGGGCAGACTCCTCCTTGCTGAAGTTTAGGAAAAGTTGGCTCAGCCTTCACCTCCCTTATAAATACATGTGCTGTTTGTCAGGAGCTCTGCCCTGGAGAAATCAAGACTGACTGACAAGAAAACCCAAAGAAAGAGTCTGTCAGAATGATCAAGGAAGTGCAATTTAACACTTAAATTGTAACCCTGCTCCTCCCACAGGAAAGGTGGTGCCAGTTTGAGCTGTAATTACACACAGACATGTACTGCTAATTGACTTCTGCTTTGCCACGGTGGAAAAGCTCTGGCAGGGTTGGTTTCGAGGGGATGGGGTTCTCTAGGTTTGGTCATCACTGGGTTTGGGGAGGTGAGAGCCCATGGGGGCAGTTCATGTGCTGGAAATTCACCCTGGAGTCAAGCACAGTGAGATATAAACTGTGAGGGCTTCAGCTGAGGGAGGACTGAATGAAAAATGTGTCTATAGGCTTGTGTTCTCTAATCTTTCTATTGTAATTTTCTGTTTAAGCATTTCACCTTGCTCAGAGAGAGAAATAATTTAAAAAATAGAAAAAGAAAAGAAAAAGAAAAGTGAGGAGTGTTGGCTTGGATTTTAACCCGGTGTGATGCTGTCCCTGGATTCAAAGTAGACTATAGAACTCGGAGTTTGACTTAAAACTATTTAAATTATTCCCAAATCACCTGGTTTTCTGCTGGGCAGGAGAGGGGTGGTAAAGCTGAGCACTGTGTTGGTCTGTGGGTGCAGTCCTGCCCCGAGAGCCATCTCCTTGCTTACGTCAGTACATGTGTGTCCTGGGCATCCAGAGTCTGTCTGGTCCCTTGGCATTTTCTGGGAGAAATTTAAGAAGCAGAAGTTTTCATGGCCTGGGCTCAGGGCAGGAGAGGCAGAGCTGATCAAGGGGAAGAGCTGATAGGGGAGGAGTTGTCTCTTTGGGAAATGTTTTTTCAAATTTAACAAGGGGAGAAAAAGGGTCTCTAAAGAATTCAAATAGGGTTATTCTTTGTACCTATAGAATGAAGGCATCAGCTTTCCTCTAGTGTTTATAAAAAGTGTCTGTAACAAGATTAGAACTGTATGATGGCATAGGGCTGGATACATTAATAGCAACCTATAGTATAACCTCCCATTGCTTCCCAACACAAAATACTAATTTTAGATGAAAAGGAGTTTTGTTGGCCAAGAAACAGTGAATGGACAAAAGATGACAAAAAGAGCAGAGGGAGGAAGAAATAGATGTTCTTCAAAAAAAATTATGTTTTGATCTTTTCTCTTGAAAAGAAAGAGAAAGGAAAAGCCAAACCCTTTTGGCTGCCTTTTGGGTGCTTTGTTCTTTTCCCTTGTTAGATATTTCTTCTGAGCTGTTTTATCCTGTTGTGTTCTTGAAAATGATTTTTGAAATGTCAAAACTTCGAGCCTCTTTTGTCAGGGCTTAAGCAATTCCACTGAACCTTGAAGGAGACCCCAGCATGAGAGACATGAACTTCTGAGGCTGCCTTAACTCCTCGGGCTTTGATCAGTGCTCGGGAAGGAACGGGGGGAGTGAAAAACACACACACACACAGAAACCCAAACAAATCAATCCCCTGAGGGGCTGCTGGACCCTTTGGAGCTGGCAGGGGGTTGTAGCTGTGTGCTGGTGTAGTATTGCACTCCCACACCCAAGCAGGTGTTTCTGTATAAGGAAAAGTGTCTCGGTTTACCTTTGAACTTAAAAGGAAAATGGACTGGGATATTCTGTGATACTCTCACTGTGGTTGGTCAGTGCCAGCACAGGGGCACTGGCTGGGCTTCAGAAATGTCTCTCAACACCTGTAATTACAAGCCGAGTTATCCCTCCTAAATCCTTGAGTATTTATTAAGGTGCACAAAGGAGCTCAAGTGCTTTTTGGGGTGTTTTAGCAAGGTGTCAGGGGCTTCTCTGACACCTGTGCTGGCTTTTCTTTTGTTTTTGTATTGTTTGTTTATTTTGTCTTTATTAAACCTTTTGCTTTACAAAACACACCTGTCTGGCAGAAGAGCTGTCTGGCAAAATTATTTGAAGCCATTCTGAGAATTGCAGGACACTCTCAGAGACTGATACATTCACACAGGCCCATAACACTCTGTTAAAGGATATCATCCTGGTGATCTCCACCCTGCTCCTGGCACTGGCTGGCTCCTAAAGCCAGCAGCATTTGAGGGACAAGTCCTGGAATGGGGCTCCTGGGAGGTGGTGATGGGTGCAGCTGTCACTTTGTTTCTGTGTTCACTTGTTTGGTTGATGACTGATTTATGCTGTGACCTAAACATCTCCATTCAAGGGAGATTTCAGCAAGGCTTTGAGTGGGAAGACTGAGATTTGTGTCTAGGAGGACACCTGGGAGGTTGGCAGCAGAGGACAGCAGGGTGGACTGTCCCTCCAGGTGTCCTCAGAGTGTCTGTGCTGGCACCTGCTCTGGGGACTACAGGCAGCAGCTGAGGGTGTGCTTCCAGCTGGGTGTGGGGGTGACTTAGTAGGGTCTGAGGTCCTCCAGGAAGGTTTTAGGAGGGTGGTTTGTAGTGGGTTTTTCCCCCTCTAGTCCCCCATCGCTCCCCTTCCCTCCATCCAGAGACTGCAGCTGTGGAAAATAAATCCAGCTGATGTTCCCGGCAAGCTGAAGGTGTTTGAAACAGCTTTTGTTAAGAAAATGTTTGTTCTTGGTAGTTTCTAAAAGGATTTGTCCCTCAACCTGTCCTTTCTGAGCTTCCAAGGTAGTTTTGATAGGTACATGATGGTAACTTTTGAAAACTGTTTTCTACATGTGGATTCTCTGAAAGTGAAGAGAAAAAAAAAGTGAAAAGGCTTTGAAATCATCAGAATTTTGGCTTTCAAAATATTTGTAGAAGGCCTTTTTCTGTTATTTTGTTCCCAGGCAGGCCATAAAGGGATGGAGATAGGGGTGTTTGTTTGTTTGTTTGTTTGTTTGTGTTTTCAGTGGGAGAGAAGGTGATGAGGGTGTCTGTGAACGTCTCTCAGAATCTTGCCACACACTCAGCTTCAGAGATGTGAGAAGTTTCCTTGCTGGAAGTTGTCCCCTCCCTCCTCTGAGGAGGGAAAGGGAGGAGAAGAAAGGGAAGGAAGGAAGGAAGGGTGGAAGGAAGAAAAGAAGGAGGAAAGAAACTAAAGCCTTTAATTTCCCCAGGTTTGGGCTTTTTGCAGACTGAGGTAGAAAAATCTCCATTTTACACTGAGCCTGAATTTAGGAATTTTGGATTAAAATGTTTTCTCTGCTGCTTTTCAAACAACCAAGCAACCAAACAAACACACACAACCCCCCTGAAAAACCTGATAATGGGGATGATTTCTCAATCAGACTTATTAAAATCAAAATAAGTAATTAATCTTCAAAATACCTGGAGCCATGGAAGAGGCTGGAGCACAATTCTGATGAGGAGCAGCTGAGGGAGCTGGAGAAAAAGAGGCTTGGGGGAATCTTCTCAGACTTTACAAGTCCCTGACAGGAGGGTGGAACCAGGTGGGGTTTGAAATAGCAAGCAATGGCAGAGGAGGAAATGGCCTCAAGTTCCTCCAGGGGACGTTTAGGTTGGATATAAAGAAAAATTTCTTCACAGAAGGGGTTGTCCAGCCCTGGCTCAGCTGCCAGGGCAGTGATGGAGTCCCCATTCCTGGAGGGATTTCAGAGGTGTGTGGATGTGGCACTTGGGGACGTGGTCTGGTTGCCACGGCAGTGCTGGGGGAGCAGTTGGATTTGATGATCTGAGAGGTCTTTTCCACCTAAATGATTTCATATTGGGGAGCTCCAGGGGTGACTCCTCCATCACCCTCCTGACCACAGGCTTTTTCCTGCCTTGCAGCAGGGCCAAGGTCCTCTGCCAGCTCCAGCTGCCTTCATCTCTCAGAATACAAACAATGCGTCTGGTTTGTGTTGGGTTTGCTTCTGTTACTTCCAAGCTGTATTTTAACCAGAAGTAGGCTTCATTAAGTAGGGATTTAATCAGGAGCTGCTGGTTTCGCTCTTCAGTCCTTGGGTGCAGAGGGAGTTGTCTGTAGCTAAGTCTCAAAACAACTCTACGTGCTTCCCAAGCCTTGCTCTTTATTAGGGAGCTGTGGAAATCAGGAGGAAAACAAAATTGACAGGTTACCACATAGACACTCACATGTAAATAGTAAACACTCCCAAAGGGTGCACGATGCATTTCTGTTTGGGAAAAGAAACCAGCAATTGTTGTTACTGGTATATAAGGCTATCTTTAAAAATTCATCGAGAAGAATAATTGGAGATAAAACCACGTGGCTCTAAGAAACTTAGTGCTGAGTGTTGCTGTGCTTTGCAGTGGTGCTGGGGGTTTACCCAGTGATTTGCTGCTGCCTTCTGTCTGATTGAGATGTCTCCTGCAGCCTTGGCTGGGCAGCTCCTGCCTTGCTGTGTCTCCAGAGCTGCTGGGTTCTGATGTCTAATTCTCATTTGCTTGAGCAGGCAGCAGCCTGGCAGCCTCCATTGGCTCTGAGTGTAGAGATGCGCCTGTGAATATGTTTATGGTGTATAAACACTCTGAGTGTCAAAGACCTGAGTTTATGGGAAATTAGGGCTTGGATTTGGATGGTGCTGAGATCTTGGGATGCCTGAAAATGAGGTCACTCATTGGGATGCTTGACTTGAGGCTCTGCTTGTTTTATCCTTAGCGTGGATAATGTGGCACAGGATGAGGGTGAGAAGGGCTCCCTCTTGCTAAGCATCAGGGATCCTCTTCAAAAGGAGATCCAGAGTTTGCATTCAAGCAGGATCATCTGGGGTGGATGCTGCTGCAGGTTTATCATCCTGCTTTTTAAATCTCTTGGCTTTCATCAAAGTAAATTGGTGCTTAAAAGAATGGCGTTGTATTCCTTTACTATGGGTCATGAGCCTTAAAGTTTCGTGACAAGAGGCCCTGGATCTGTAGGCTTGCTGGGTAATCTCTGAGAAGGATTTCAATCATCAGACAGTGGTGGCAAGTTCTGCCCACATTGCAAGTCCTCAGACTTAGTAGAAAGGTGGCTGTGGGTTCCTGGGCTACCTGGCACTTCCCTTTGCCCACTCTTCCTTGCAGGTTTCTTCTCCCCTCTTTTTAGAGGCTTTTACCATGGTAAGTTTTGCAAAACACCACTTAATGGCAGAGGTTTTTTGGCTTCTCTCTGATCTGTGCAGCACAGTTATGGAGGCAGTCTTATAATCAATGTAATTGAAGATCAGAGTTAATGAGGACCTCTGTGCCTGCAAAATCCCCCAAGCGATGCTGGGCCTCAGATGTTAGATAAGGAAATGATTGGGCTGAACTGAAAATCTATTTGGCTAATTAGATGATGCATATTCCCAGATGCCAGTGGGGAAAAATACACTTCGCAAAATAAAGAAGCATAAGATTTTGTAAGAAAATATTTTTGGCAGGAATTCACTTTTAACTCACAGGAGGGAGAGGGTGGGGGAGTGTCTGGCACGAGACAACTCAGACAAGAAGTTGTGTGTTGGGCCAATCCACTCACCTCCTACAAAAGGTGAACAGAGGCTGCTGCTGCTGCTGCCCATCTGTGCCCTGAGCTCCAGGTGCCTCGGGGACAGCACCTCCCTGAGCTGGGGCAGGGAAGCTCTGGTTACAGATCAGGATAATTACACTGGTCCACATTTCTGCAGGGACCTGGGAATCAAATCTCAATAGTGTAAGGGCAGGGAGGTGTCTGGGCAGAGGAGCTGGTGGACCATGAGCTGGAGCACATTCCTCTGGAGAGGAGTGGTCAAATGAAGTTCTTTGGGACCAGCTGTCAGTGAACTCATTATTATTTTGCAGATATTGTCATCACAGCAGTTCCTGAAGAGTGCAGTATTCTGATGTTGGGCCAAAATGCACGTTTGGGGTTTTTCTTTCAGGTTTCCACACTCACCTAACACACTTTTATCCCACTCCCCCCAGGCAGCAGCTTCGTTGTGAGTGAGGGGAGCTACTTGGACATCTCTGACTGGCTTAACCCAGCCAAGCTGTCCCTGTACTATCAGATCAATGCCACGTCCCCCTGGGTGAGAGACCTCTGTGGACAGAGGACCACTGATGCCTGTGAGCAGCTGTGTGACCAAGACACAGGTAAGGCAAGCTGGGGGAGAGTGAAGACCTTGGCAAGCTCAGAGGTGTGAGGGAGAAGGTCTGTCCCTGGGGATTTTGGTGCCCTCTTGGCTCACCTCTGCTCTAGCCTGGTGGTAGGCATGGGGGGCTGGGAGGGACTAGCAGGGTCTCAAAGTGGTGACCCTGATCAGAAAATGTGAAGAAGATGGGCACGAGATGGGGATTTGAAATGGTGGCTCCAGCAGTTCTTTGGTGTGGCAGCTGCAGGCACGTGGAGTTTGTCTGCTTCTAACTTGAGTTGTTCTGCTGTCCAGCCTGGAAAACCTTCTGGTGAGTTCACCCCATCTCCATCCCTTTCTTTTCTGGCCATTTACATGCAGAGCACCTGATTCCTGTTAGTACTGGTGCCCAGTGGTTACCTAGGCTGCATCTGTCCTCCAACCGTTCCTGCTGGAGCTGTGGACTCTGCCAACCTTCCTCACCTAAATGTTCTGCTGGTGTGCAGAGCCCGCCAGTGAGCAGCAGCCAGCCCTGCTGGCACTCAGGTGTGGCAAAGGACAAGTGTCACCTGCCCTTCTGTCTTTGCTGGGTGACACGTGGGAGCCCTGGAGCCTGCAGCGAGCCAAGAGCACAGCACACAGCACAGGGTGGCAGCGCCTTGCACAGGAGGGTGGCCTGGGGGCTGTGCTGGGTTTTGAGCTGTGGCTGACCAGGGGCTTGGATGCCTTCTTGGTGCTGTGCAGACAAGTGTCCCTGGTGGTGCTGGCCTGCTGGGTGTCTGAGGAGCACCCAGACCCCTGTGGCCCTGCAGAGAGGTGTAGTCTTGAGTTTTCAAGCTGAATGTGTTGATGTTAAAAAAGGGGTTCTTTCCAAGGCTTTCTTCTGGTAAACAGAAGAACAATGTTTTGTAAATATAGAAATGTTTACATTCTTTCTTATGGGACGGACCTTCTT
>VZUI01068735.1:0-30082 GCA_013401135.1 Cettia cetti | reverse complement strand
AAAATATTTATATGTGTGTGGGTGTGTTTTTTTTGGTTTTGGTTTTTTGTTTTTTTTTGTTTTTTTTTTTTTTTTTTTTTGTTTTTTTTTTTTTTTTTTTGTCACTGTAGAGTTATCCTGGGTCCTAAAGTTTTCAATCCAATTGAGAAAGCTGGGTGAGAATGTGGGGCAAGCTGAAGTCTGCTGCACTGTGAACAGCTGGGACATGAAGAGCAGCAGGAGGGAAAAAACAGACAGGGCCATAGTGATTGGGATTGGGAGCTCAGAGCTGGGTCTGTGCATTGAAAGTGGAGAAAAGTAGAAAAATTGTGGTAAAAAAAAATGGGAAGATATGTGAACAACACCTGGAATCAGCAGAGGAGCACTGGGGGAGGTATTTTATAGAATTGTGGAATCATAAAATCACAGAATGGTTTGGGATGGAAGGGAGCTTAAAAATCCTTTTATTCCAATCCCCCCACCACAGCCAGGGACACCTTCCACTGCCAGGTTGCTCGAAGCCCCTTTGGGGACAGGACAGCCTGTTCTGCCTGCAGGTCAGTGCCATGGCCCATGGAGTACTGCAGTTATTTTATTTTTTATCATGGACCCTGGTGCAGTTTTGGCCTTCATAAATCATCACATTCCCAAATGTTGCTCAGGTCCAATGTTAGCCTGTGTCAGGGACTCTTTGCAAGAGGTATTTTAGGACCCTTGGTTTGGGGTAGTGGGGAAGGTGTGCTGTTTTGAAATGAACCATCTCATTCCACCTGTCTTTAGTTGTAAACCACACTGGAAATAAAAACAAAATGAACAAACTTCATTTATTGCCCTTCATCTGCACCTAGAGGATGAAAACCAGGGGTACTGTCAGCTGCTGTCTTCCTCTGGTGGCAGGCTCTATAGAGCAGATCTTGAGGTTTCTGTCAGTGGAAGAGAGTACAGGAGGCCATGTGATGCTGTGTTATTTTACAGTTCTTCTAAAGAATCCAGTTCACAAATGCTTCAGAAGTTACATACAAAAAGAACAACCCACAGGAAAAGAATATTTGGCTGCAAAAGGGAGATGGTGTGGCAGGAGAGAGTGAAGGAGGCCATACCAAGCCAGGGATGGCTCTGACTCTCTGCTCTCTGCCATTTAGTCAGAGTTGCCCTAGGACAGCAGAGGTAGGCAAATGCTTGTGCTTTTGTGAGCTGCAGCCCTCAGGAGACATCCTGAGGAGTCTGTTGGGTGTGTTGGCCACCAGCCCTTTACTCCTGGAGCAGACCTGGGCCCAGAGAGCTCCCTGGGCTTCATGTTTTTTTGTTGGGATTGTTGGTATTGGCTCCCAACCTCCTGGCAGGGCTTACTTCAGGCACTGAGTGAATGAACCACAAAATGGGTGGCCAATAAATAGGAGAGTGAGTTGATACTTGGTTGCTAACTGGCTTGGCATCTTCTGCAAAACCTTTCCCCAGGCTGCACATAGATCAACAATTGATTGTGTATGCACATGTAAATAACACAGTTGGAAACGGACCCAAAGAGATGGTACCCTAGGAGTCTTTTGGCTCATTATATTATTGAAATCCCCCCGAGGAGAGATGTTATATTTCAGAATTTCTAGGCAGTCCAAATGGGTGTTTGTTTAGTTTAAGGAGAACTAGCTTTGAGTGCTAAAGCAGTGGTGGCCCAGGATAGATTGACTGTGTGAATCAGTATTTTGTAAACTTTATTAACTGTAAGGTGTTTCCACATAGAAGTTTGTGAAACCAGAGATGAATTTCAGCTTTGCTTAAGGACAAGTTATTTGTTGTTTGTTTTTTTTTTTCTTTTTCTTTACAAAAATCCCAGCAGATATTCCAGTCAAACTGTAGGTTAATCTATTCCATGTATGCACAAACACAGAACATTTTCCACTTTGGTGCATGTGTTTGTTTTATGGATAGTTTGTAGCAAAATTTGCTATGGTCCCTAAGAACAGTGTAGAGTCCAATAAAAGCTGACAGAGGAGATGAAGCAAGGAGGCAGGAAGAGAAACCCTGTTGTTTGCAGTGATGGGTGGAAATGAAAGGGTTTGGGTAGCAGGTCTGTGCTTCAAGAGGTAAGACCTTACCTTTCTGTCACTTTCCTTAGATGTTTGTGAGCAAGATAACGTTGTGGACAAAGCTGGAGTATGAGCAAGCAAAGGAAATACTTTTATTTCTGATGGCGATTGAATAGGTCTTCTTATTTCCAACAAAGAAGGAGGACATCATACAGATGCAGAATGGTTTTGTGTATTGATAATATATGTGTGCAACATAGTTGTGCCAGTATTGATTTGGGTAAATTCTACCTGTTGGTGGAGTTTATGTCTCCTCTGACAAAATGGGGACAGCAACGTCATTCCCATCTGTTTTATCAATTTGGATTTTAATCATAAATTATTAACTCAGGTCTTGGCTGCCTGCTGTGTGTGTGCATGCGCATGCCTGTACAAACACATCTGACCATCTTTCGCATCAAATCAGAAATCAGAAAACTTCTGAATTATTTAAGATTAAAGTACAGTAGCAATATTTTTTAAAATGTAGTTGTGCATAGAAAGGACTACAGTGCCAGAAGTGACAGCAGAAGAATTAATGCTTTCTCCAGGCCCTTTTTATCTTAGAAATGATTGACAAAGTAATTTTCTTCTTGTGCTTTAATAGAAGTGTATACATTATACACACCAACAAATCCTCACTGGGCCAATTACACATCATATGACTTATCTTGTCACAGCACCTAATATCCAAACAATAAATTAAAAGGTATGCTTTTATGCAAATTTGCATATGAGGATGTTTTCCAGTCCCCAGACTCAATTGTCTTATGTACACTACAACATACAAGAAAAAGAAACAAGCTGGCTAGGATTTGTGACTAATAAAACCTGCCTGGTGGAACAAACTGCATCTGTATGACTTACAAGGGTGTGCTGTATAAGTAACATTTGTTTTACATATTGAAATTATATTGGGAGGTGAAATGCTGAGCAAATATTGAAGCGCTTCCTTTCACACAAGATATTCTGCACGCATGCAAAGGTATATATATGCAACACAATATTTTTGATACCTATTCATACCACTGTCCAATGTAAAGGGACCTTTCCTTAAGTGAGAATCTCACTTGGTTTTCATTTTCATATGAGGATTTTAATGGGAGGTGGAAATGCCAAAATTTGCTTGCATCCTGGTGGTACGTCTGGAGTTTTAGAAAGCTTTGATTAGATCTGAATGTATGGTTTCTTAGAATTATTCTGGTCTAAAGGCACAGGCCCTGTGCTAGGTTTTCCTCAATGAGGGCTATGAGCCTGGTTTGTCCTAAATTAACTGTTTAATAACATGGAGGCAAAAAGGGGAATTCATCGTTATTTCCACTGTCCTAAACACATTCATTCATGGCATCGAATGCAACAGGTGCAGCATTCCTCCCATCTTCTGCTGTGGAGTGACCCATGCATTGCAGAGAGCAACTTCACTGAAGGAATGACCTCCCCATGGAGATGAGGAGGTGATGCAGGCCTCTTCAGGCTAGGGCATTGCAAGAGCCTGAGGGGAAAAAAGCTGTTAAAAATAATGAAGCTGAGACAGTTGTGCTGGAGGGAAATTGGGAAAAGATTGTGGCCTCTGAAAAACAGTCCATTTCCCTTTCCCCTCTTTGGCAGTGAATTATGCCACTGATCCTCCCCAAGCTGCTGGTGAAGTTGCAGTTTAGTCCTTTGTGAGCCTGTGAAAAGAATGAACCATTTATGTGCACTCCTGTTGGTCAGATAGCTTGCCTAAAAGTCAGTAACTTGTTGACCAAGTTTGGGGTATGTATGAGAGAATTTTGAAAGTATGCAGCCATTTGGCATTGGAGTTTAGACTTTGCTGAGGGAACATGGAAGCCCAGCTATCATACCCCCTTCCTATCAATAAGCACTCTAGAGGGCCAAGCACAACAGATTATTCTTCTTATTCTTGCCCCTTTAGTTGAGCCAGTCTGCTAGCTCAAAATGTGTTTAGATCACTGAGCCTTGTAGTTGTTTTAGACTGGTGAGATTCATTCTTCTGGGTCTAAATATTTTATTTAAACTACTGCTTTCACAGCTTCAGGCCCTAATCATTTCAGTGCAGAAGGATATAGAAATAATTATTTGAAATTAGTTGGCCTGGACACTTAGCTGCCCAACATTTTTTTGTTTCCTCAAAACTGCAACAGATACAGGCTGAGCCTGAGTGATGTATATGAGACCTCACTTTTCGTGAATCATATTTCAGTGTTTCTTGATCTCTATTTTAACAGAGCCAGCAAAGGAAAATGTGGCCAACTAACAACTCCTTCAAGGTGCAAAGGAATATATGATATTGGTATTGAAGAAGAAATAAATGAGGAGGTTTTCCTTTGTGTGCCATCAGAGAGAAGAAAAAATGGAAAGGGAAAGTGTTAATAAACCCCTGTCCTTTGGCAAGGATTTTAAAGGTTGGTGGTGTTTCTATCTAGCTTTAGACACCAACGTTTGGAGCTTAAGTTATAAGATGAATAACAAGCCTCTTTTGCTGATCAGTAGAGAGCTAAAAAGTCCTTCAATGGATGAATCTCCACAGCAGCTGATTTGAGGTACTCTTCAAAAAAGTCTTTCTCCAGCATCAAAAGTGATAGGCTTGGATCACTAGCCTTGTATCTTGGGCACTTCAGCAAGGTGCCTGACTTCATGACATGAATATCACCAAAGACTTCAAGTGTTTAAGGCCAGACTTAAAGAGGAGCTCTGGACACACGTTTCCTACTTGTAGTACCAACACTGGATCAGAGCAACAATCCATGTCAGCTCATACAGACATGCTAACTTCCAACACCTAATTGAGGGCAGTAAATAGAGTTATGTTGCTAACTCTGCAGTATCACTTTCTTATTGCACCCTTGACATCGACCATCAGTCAGGACTTCACAGCCTGTTATGAGATGGTGAAATCTCATTCCATTGTACTTGGCAAGGATAACATATTTTTGTTTATTGTGAGAGCACTGTAGAGCTTATGATGTTGCTTGCACTTCATTTTCTTGCTTTTAAGGTTTGGTATTTTTAGCCAAGTTTCTCAAGGAAATTAGGCTGATGCCATCATGCTGTACATCAGCTCCCTCCTTGTAAATTCTGAACCTGGGGGCCAATTTCAGCTCTATTTGACAGAGGAGCAAAGGTTTCAAAGGTACTACATTCCTACAAACTTTGTGAAAATCAACAGCTTCATAGATGTTTATATATCATTGCTCCAGCTGAAATAATGTCAAGGTGTTTCAGCAGACCTCAGTTAGAGATAGGAATGAGATGAGAAACACCCTCTTGTTCCTGCAGCATGAAAAAGTCCCAGCTTATTCTTCCTCACAGCTTGGCCAGTAGACTCCAACTCCAGCAGACTCCCACCGTAGGCTTCCCTTGCAGACTCTGACTGACCTCACAGCAGACCCCTCACAATACCAATTCCCTCCCCTGTTAACCAGCTAACCCACTCTTATCACACACCCTTACTGGATATAGCTGTGACCTATTAAGGGCAAGGCTGCTTTTTTGGTAATTAGCACAGCTGTGACTTATCAGGGGTGAGGTTGCCTGTAATCCATTCTCCTACATTAAGGAGCATTCAACCCATGGTTTATTTGTTCCATCTGGCAATGGCCAATTGGCCAATCCCTGTGCAGAAATGCTGAACTAATCACAGCCCTAGTCAGCTTTCACCTGCCTATTAGGCAAGCAAAGTTGAGAAAGAGGGTCTGAAGGTGGCTCTGGGGAATTGAGAGGGATATTTGGCTACAAGAAATGGTGGGAATTGTGGTAGTTGTATGTCTCAGGAGATGAGGAGGAGCAGCAGCAGCAAATATTCTGATGGGAGGGATTTTGAAAATATAGCACTGTGAAATTCATTATTCAACAAACTTCTCATCCTTGTATGTTTTATATTGCATAATTAACTGAAGTTTTAATATACTGGTGGCTTAAAAATGGGGAAGGAAGAACAATCACTGGAATAGAATGAGATGCAAAATTCTAACAGTTGCATGTTTGTAATTAAAAAAAAAAAATTAAGAATTTGTGTTCCAAGCAAATTATTACAATGATCCCATGATGTACTGGTCTATCATCTTTTCGTTAGCCATAGATGAAATTAATTAGCAAATGATCCATATGGAAAATAATTCCTATTAGGTTTTGCTTATTCTTTGCCTCCAGTAATGGTCTCCCGTAAGTTTTCTAACAGTAGCATGTTAGGATCAGAGGAACAACAGCACAGAACCTGCTAAATTATTAGTCTGTTCCAGTATCCACACTCCAAAAGCCATCATAATGAGATCCGTCTAGGGAGGATGCAGCTAATCTCCTAATGAATAACTGTAACAACCAGACCTTCAGGGAGATTTCTGCTTAACCCCAAACAGTCAGCGGTGTGCTTGTGCCCTGCAGCAAGAGGGCTTATGTCCATAATGAATCTATATTTCAGTTATTTGGCTATGGACAGTCTCATTAATAATATAAATGCAATAACTCAGTGTTGGGATTAAAAAAAGGAGAAGAAAATGTAGGAAAGAAATTTTTAGTGCTCAGTGAGCACAAGGGTAGAAAAATTGGAGTTTGCAGATGTGACAAAAACACCAGCATCTAATAAAATTGCTTTTATTAGCTTAATTTGCCACATATAATGCAAATATTTAACTTGAATGAGGCATGAATTAGTGGAAAAATATGTGCTGTGCCATTTAAAGTGCTATACTTGAATAAAATAATGTATATCTTTTCATATGCAGTCCTTGAAGTCACACTACATACATCTTTAATTTCTTCAATTAAGAAAAAAATGAACAAATGGAGTTAGATTTTAATTATTCATAGTTCATTTGAGAAAAATCTTTGTAAATGAGAGGAAGGAGAGTTGTGCTATCTATCACAATGAAAAGAAGAGAGAAAATTTTCTCTATGAACTATTTGACAATACAAAAGCTTCTGTCTTTACTAGGTGCTGCAGTCTGATGAGTAACGGAAGAAGCATCACAGGAATGACTATTTAGGAGCCATATCATGGAAACTGCATCCAAAAATACAAAACTGCTCCTTGGCAAGTAACCACATTGCACATTTGATAGAATCCTACTGAGGGATGTATGTGCAGGCATGTCCTTTAATCCTATTTTTGAAAGATGGGAATATATTGCATTGGCCTGTTAGATCAGACTTAGGATCCATTCCAACCATCTTTGGCAAGGGCCAAAGCCAGCTGAGTCAATGTTCCCCCATGTGGGAATGCTGCAGGAGAGGTGTTCAAAGATGTCCATTATCACCAGAGTGTGATTTAAACCTTGGAATATTCAATCCTCCTAGTGTACTTTGTCAAGCTCTTAAAAGGAGGGATATTTTTGTTGTCAGTAAGAAAGCTGGTTCCTCTTTGGGTTTTACTGGACTATTGATCTCATGACTGCTTTGCTGCAGGGAGTTGCACAGTCTTATCATGTACTGGATGAAAAATTATTACTTTCTATCAGCTTTGAATTGATTATCTTTCATTTTCATTGAATGTCTCCTTGGCAAAAGAGAACAGAGCTAGCAATCTGCCTTTTTGAGCAATTCATTATTTTATATGCTTTTGTGTAGGCTTTCTTCATCTTCTAATTTGCAGAGTCAACAATCCCAGTCTTTTCATTCTGATTTTACCTAAGTGACCTCTGTGCTCTTAATGATTTTCAACCTGTCTCTGAACATGTACTTTTTAATAACTTTTGAGATAACAGGGTCTGTTTGGATACAAGATTATAATGGCACATCATTATTTCATATACTGGTATTAGGAATTTTCTTTTTATTAAATTGCATTTGCTTGTTTAATTGCAAGAGCAATCTTTGTTACATGGTAACAGTTGCAACTGATCTCTTCTCTAACATAGTTTAAAGCAGTGTATTCTGTATAACTCAATTTTTTTCAGTTTCATGTGTATCACTTCCCATTTTTCAGTGGTGAACTTTTTGGTGTTCATTAAGCTAAAACCTGTATATGTTAAATTTATTTGAGAATCCCTAAAATGGTGATGAGATCTTAGTTATGTAAATAATATATTGTCATTTGTAAATTGAGATACTTCACTGTTCATTTCCTGTTCCAGATTTTAACAGGTATGTTAAATAATGCCAGTGCAAACATAAAATCTAAAGGCATCTGCTGTTAAATTTTTAACTTGGCCATTAGTTCTAACTTTGTCTTCTGTCTCTTCTTAATTCACACTGGTACTTTGCCTCTGTATGACTTTCTAAGTTCAGGAGTACCATGTTGGCAACCCTGTCAAAAACTTTGTATAATCAAAGGAATATTTTCTCCTTTACCTGCTAATTTATCAACACATTCAATGAATATTAATAGAGTAGTGAGGCATAGTTTCTCTCTGCAGAATTTGTGCTAATTAGATATTGCTTTATCTTGATTTATAAAGAAACTTGTTATTCTATATGAAATAATTATTTTAAAAAATTATCAAGATATACTAGTGTATAAGTCCAGCCTTTTCTAAAGTATAGGTGCATTGTCTGCCATCCCTCAAAAGTGTAATAGAGTAGGTACCATGAGGTTGTGTATTTTGCTATTAGCTCAGCTACCTAAAATCCTTGGAAGATTTGAACTATAACCTCCTTTTTCCAGGAAGTCAATCAGTACAAAGAGAGAACCAGTATGAAAATGGTTCCCAAAAAGTGAAATGCACCTAAAATACACCTGAGGCCTTGAGTAAAGCCCAAGACAACCAAATCATATCCTGATGAGAGGAGTGTGATCATTTCTCTGATACACCCACTGCATCAGCCATCTCAAGGAAGGGTGATTGTGGCACCTCTTGTGGGAGCAGCTGGGAATTAGAGCTGGTGCAAAATGCACAAGTCCACTTAGGAGCCAACACAGCTGGAGCACGTGCACTGCTGCCCTGCAGATACCAGGCTTCTACCCTCTGCCAAGGAGAAGTCAGAAAACTGCTGCCAGCAGCACAGCGCTAGCCTGTTTCCTTGGGAGAATATTTTCTCCTCACCTTCCCTGAACCAGGCAACTGGGGTTAGCAGTGAAATTCCATCTGGATGGAGCACCCTGTTTGCTGTGTTTTGCCAGAAATGCTCTGATCTCTACTTTTGCTTGGATTTTCTAATCTGCTTGACCTCCTGCATTGGTGTTTGTCCTGGAAAGGCCCAAGAATGAAAGCTGTAGTTGCTGTGAATGGTGTTTTTGAGGAATGTTTTAAAATGACCTACTGGGCCCTGATATTTGGTCCAATCAAAACAATTTTGTTGAATTACTTTTTAATCTTTCTTTTTGTATTTTAATTAATGTATGTGGTGCCTAGAGCAAAGGAGGCCAGGCCCTTCCAATTAAATTAAAATTATTAATAATAAAAGATACAGAAGAAGACCGAAATTAAAACAGAAGCATAAAGATTGAAATATATCACATTCTTCTTGGCTTTTTCTTACCATATGTAGGAGTGCAAAGTCCATGTCCAACTTAAAACATGTTCTGGAACTCTGTCAATTTTCTGCTAATGGAAAATTGCAGGACTCCCAAACTCTGTGGTTATCCCATAGCCACATTAAACTAGATAATTATGGCTTTCTCCAGCTGAGCTAGCCTCTAGAAGGAAGGTACATCTGTGTTTTAAATTAGCCATATTGTGTGTATTTTCTTGAAATTTTGGGTTTTTGTTCCTGATGACTTAATTTTTGACAGAAATTATGCTGTTTTCAATCCAAAGACCACCCTCATGTGCCTGAGAAGAGGCTCTCTGCCATGAGTGGATCGTCTTGTATGAGTAAGAACATCTATTACAATTATTTGTCATATTGCATCCTAAATGCATTGAAGCAGCCGTTCCTATTTTGAAGAAACTTGAAGTAAAGTAGTGGGACAAAAGACTATAAAAATAGAAAACCTTTTGTGTGAAGTGTGTGTGCCAGAGGATTATTGCTCCCTTTTACACAGGCCTTTACTGGCACAGACATGCAAACACACAAATGATCACTCACACTGTCATAAACCAGTGGCAATGGGATGCTGAAAAAGACACAAAGAAAAATTAATAATGTCATGAAAAACAACATAAAGTTTTCAGAACAACATACTGTGAAAATTGTTTCTCAATAATGTAAATTATAAGTCTTCATGCCCTAAAGTAAAAGGATATGTTAATTTTTAGATTAGTGTAATAGAAGTTTTGCACATCTTAAGTAAAAGACAGTGGTGACAGCCATTACAGAACAGTAACTTATTTTTAAAAATGTTCATATCTCACTGCCTGAAATGATAATATACATTTGTTTATAGGAATATGGGTGTAACTGTTGGGGTTTTTTTTTTAATTTGCTGAAAATATCACACAAAATGAATTGTGTCTGTATGTGTGTGCATGTCTTTTCCAGAAAAATGTACAGCAGCTCTATGTCCTGAAGGACCATATTCCTTCATGAGGAACATAAATCTCAAATCACTGTGTCTCAAAGCAATGTCCCTCCAGATTATGGCACTGAGTCTTGCACATACTGGAGCCTCAAAAGCTGTTGTTGGGCAATGCCTGGAGCAGAGGCAAATGCAGTAGGAGTTGTTTGTAGGTTCTCCAAGCTCTAACTGATATTGCAGCTATTGGTTTTAGATTTATGTAACTCCATCACAGACTGAGAAAACAAAATACAAAAATAATAACATACTTTTAGTCTCCTTTATATGTGTTCTATGTGCACACCTCTGATTTTTTTCTGCGTTACTTATGTACTCTTTCTTTCCTCAAAGCCTTCTTAAAGTCCTTTCATGCTGTCTTAGCAACACAAACATGGGATTTTCTGTCTCTATAGCTCTTGTAATTTAAAACATCCTTCCTTATATCTCTTTGTCTTCTTGTTACTTCACCTAATTGTAAAAATATGTATTTTCTCCAAGGTCAGAAAAAATCCATTTTTCACCCACCCAGGACAACTTAACAACCAGCCTGGACAAATGTAATTTAATTACTTCTTGCTCACTGGCTGAGGTGCTGAACTGTGTTTAAAGATCCTGTGTGTTCTCCAACCTCATGCTGAAAAGGAAACTAGCTTCCACCTCAGTTTCTTTTAAGTGCTGCCTAACAGCAGGAAAAGAAAGGATGGCTTTGTTCAACCAACCATTTTTTCAGCTTCTACTTCTGCCTTGTTCGCCCAGTATGTCTGCTTAGCACAATAATGACGGTGCTGACATATGTCACAGAAGAACCTGGAAAGCTCCAGTTATTTGCCAGAAAGCAAATTTACAGATATTTTTTTTGGGAAAATCACCTGAAAAGAATACACCTGGATTTCAACTGATCTTTCATTCTCTTTCAAAATGCAGATTACTTTCACAGTTTCATTTAACTCTACAACAGGTTTAAAATCTTCAGCTCCTTCTGGCCATCTCCATCTCTTGTGATGGGTCAGAGACCTTGCCTGGGATTTCAAGGTCTAGTGGGAAGAAATTGGTGACCACATCTCCTTTCTCTGTCAGATCCACTGAGGACTCAAAGTTTTCTTCTTCCAGTTCCTGGTCTCTCTGAAAGGAAGGCAGCAGCTCCAGGGTACTTATTCCCAAATTTTTTACTCAAGATTCTTTGACAATCAGTTTGACAGTCTCTTGAATAAAACATATTCCTGAAATGAAACTTAATTGTGGTAACCACCATATTTCCAGAGGCTGCAAGACAACTTCTTTGGTCAATTATCATCAAGATGGGAAAAAGAAATTTACAAAATATCCAATTCCCTGATTCTGCTACCCAGGAGGGAAATTATGTCTAGAAGGAAAAATAACTTAGAGATTGCAAGGTCTGCCTTGGACTTTCTCGAGGAAAAAAGGCTTTCCCTCTCAGTAATGTCCTGTGTAGCCTTGGTCAGCCCCTTGAGCTTTGTCAATCCCAGAGCTCACACAGACAATTGCACTCAATCTGGCACAATTTACAGCTAAAGTGGGTAAGCTATCTCATGTTGTGATCAGATCTAGCTGTAATTTAAAAACACAGATCTGTGCCTCAGCCTGGTTTTGTAGGTGTGTTTAAAATTGGCCTTTCTGAAATCAGTGGCATTTAGTTTTCCAAATGACTTGGGCTTGCTGACTAGCTCTAGGCAGACAGAGAAATGTGCTCTGCAGTGACCCTGGTCCTTCACCCCACCCACCCCCATCTGGGATCTGGATAGGATATGGCATAGCCCCTTCCGGCCTGCAGGCTGGGATTTCCTTTATGGTGAGGGCACAGGGGGCAAGGGGACCATGCAGGGCTCTTCCCAAGCTGCCAGGCTCTCCTGCTCAGACACCAGTCTCACTGACTGTTGTAAAAGGGCGATGCTAACATTGCCTTCTCAGCCTCACAGCTGGATGGGGAGGAAAAATCCATTAAAGTTTGTGATATACTGATGTACTATGGTTCTGGGAACCACAGAGGTACCTAAGATAGACAGATAATTGTTACAATTTTGGCAGTACTTCCCATGATGAGGCACACTGTGAGCTCTGCAAAAACTCTTTTTTTAATAGATGATTTACTAAAGCTATTCAAATAGACAACTTTATTGTTTGCTGCATTCCAGAAGCCTAGAGGCCCAAATTGAGAGCAAGAGCCCATTGAGCTTCATGCCGTCCAAAATGATATTAAGAGATGTTCACATACTGCTCTGATGAGCTGAGTATAATAGCTGAGAACTAAGAGTGGTTTGTCATTGCGGTTTTATTGATGAGCTAAGATGAAGGAATATGAAGTCCAAGTCCCAAGGTCACAGAGTAGGACTCAGCACAGGTAAGACCTGTATCCATTGCTGTGCCAGATCTGTGGTCAGGCACAAGACTGTCTTTCCAGAACTCTTTTATTGTCTTTTTGGTTTTTTAATTCAAATAAATAAGTTCTGAATTGCAGTGCTCCCAATTGTTGCCAAAAGGGTACATAATTAGTCACTGTTTTTCACTGCATTTTGCTGTTTTTTTCTCCTGGAGTATAGTGTGTGATGTGTCAAATAGCGTTAGAGGGGCCTGTGGTCATGTCATGATGACTTCATGAAGTGGCTCCATCTATTTGGCTATGGATATGACATGATAGTGCTGGTTCTTTAACACAGGGGAGCTGCATCTGATGTGCCTATGTGAATGGGCCATAGCCAATCCTAAGTCCTAAAATATGTCTGCCATGTTTTTTTTGGAAATAGCATGCCATGTACTGTTCAAACCATTTAACAGGACAGCCAGCTGGGCTCCCTGGACTGTTTAATTTAGAAGTACAGATGTAGGCAGTAGACTGAGTTTGGGTCTCGTAAATACAAATTCTTTTTGTCCTACACATACGCCATCCTCAGACAGCTCCTGTTGTGTTTGTGTACTTTAGATCAAGATAATGGCTGATGGGGTGAATACTGAGAATCATCCATATTCTCCATATAGCTTTGAAAATCCAAACCAATTCTTGGGACAGAAAAAACAATCTAAAGAGAAAGAATATGGGATAATTTTAGACCTTCAGCACTGTGATTGCTTCAAGCAGTGCAAAGCTGTAATGAAAACCTACATTTTCTTGTGCTCACGCACAGGCACAGGTACATGCAGAGAAAGTATGTAACAGATATATCAAGAAGCCTAGTACCAGTTGGTAAAAAAATGTCACATTTCATAGCTTTCACATAATAACCATCTTTTTTTGAAACTGAAATACAACATCTAAATGTCAGCCTACTCTGAGTGCCTTCAAATCCTCTTCTGATATTTTTTATGTGCTATTGTTCACTATATTGCATTTTTTAGTTTCCGCTTGCTGTGATACCATGGCATTTGATTTTGTTCTGGCCAAGAGGCCAAAAACTCAATTCAGTGTCAGCTGCCTCACTGGTTCATGGATTTGTCACTGAGACACCATGGATGATTGATAATGCCACTGTCCCACCTTGCATGCAACAGGAACCTATAACCCCCACTAGGAACTCATTCTCCACCTGGTTTTGGACCAGAAGTACAAATCTATTCTCATGATCATGTCTTCTGACTCTTTGACTTAGTATATCTTTTTCTGGGTTTTTGGGGGGATAGTTTGAGGGGTTTTTCCCCCTTAAAATTTTAAAGAAAGGGGCCTGCTTTAGTATATTTCTTTTACAGGTGAAATACATGAGATCCTTATTTATTTTTATGAGGTTTTTCATTTTCAGTTTTTAAGCAGTGTCTAGTACCTTTATATAAAAAGCAGTACATCACTCCCCTTTTTCTACCCTTCTTAATGGGAAAGTAAATGGTTATTCTTTCCTTCCACCTGATGTATGCCTTCAAAATACTATAAAGATATGAAACTGATGGAGTTTCTAAATTATAAAGCAGGAGTTCTTTTATATTACCGTGAATAACAACTGGAAATCCAGTTCTTTATAATAAGTTATTTATTCTCCATTTTGAGGTTTTATCCACACCCCAGGAGGTGGCCATGTATTTTTCAACAGGTGCTGCATCAAGATTGCTATGATACTCTCAAACCATATTAGATTGTATCCAGTGGAAAGAAATGAATTTGAAAGCAAGACTTACAGGCTGATGAAAAATGAAAATCTTTTCTCTTGTTGAATACAAAATTTTCTATTAGGTTCATAGCTGTTATCAGCATCAGCCTCATGTAAATACATATTTATGATCTAATACAGAGCACTCACAGTGTGTCTGGGAGAACAAGAATCTATGTGGTGTACTCTGGCCAGAAAATATACAGAAGCTTCCCAAATCTTCTGAAAACTGTAACAAAAGAGTTCTAAAGGGACAAAGGTGGTGGGCAGGAGGAGAACATTGCAATAGGATCATAACATGCCATGGTTATTTACTTTTAAGGAGAAGTGAGCACATCTGTTTCAGATTCATGACAAGAAGTCAGGAAGGAGAGAGGCATGAAAAGAAATTATGATCTTTAGAGGAGAGATGGGACATCATGCTGGAGGAAACTTTTTTCTAGACTGAGTCGTTCTCAATTTCCTGAAAATGCAATGCCCTGAAACCATGACATTGTAAAAAGAAAGAGGGTGTACGTGATTTTCAAACAGATTCTAATGAGACTTGTGTTAAAGTTTCTGTCTGTGGCTCATGCAACCTGACTTACCAAAGTACAGAAACACTTCATAATCTTCAACGCTCTTTTCCTTTCAAACCTAGGAAAAGCTTTTGTCCTCATCACTGCAGATGAAGCACACAGAGAGAAGGGGCTATTTCCATGCAGTGACTTCAGGTGGGGTATCTGATGCCTCTCACCCTGTCTCCCTCATCCCTGAGTTCTCTTGTGGTCCCAGATATCTTCTTGTGAAGTATCTTTCTCATGTAGTCAGAACATGATATGCAGAAGACAATAACCTCTTAAAAGGTCTCTTTTTTTGTATATAAATCTTTAGCCCATAAAATTTTTATTTCTATCCAGAGAAGACAAAGCAATGTCTACTTCTGACCCTGCTAGGGCTGAACATATGCACAAAGAAATTTGTTGCAGCAGACACATGGAAAAGACTCTTGCAAAATGAAATACCTGGGACATTTAAGTGCTTCCACCAGTACAGTGAGATTTCCTTCTCTTTGTTCTTTTACAATTCACTGCTTTTTATACAAATATATATCCACGGACATATAAAATATGAAATATATAATCTAGTTTTGATTTCATTTTTTTAAGTGCAGATGTCTCTATTTCACAACAGCTAGGATCACAAGAATGATAGTAGTAAAAGCCTCATGTCTTTGTTTGACAGGGAACAGGAATCAGTGTTTCTATAGACCATTTTTTTCCAACTCTTTCACAACAAACTATATTAAATAGCTGGGGCAGATTTGGAGATTAGGAATCTGAATTTATTCTTCTGTTGGCAGATCCCTATAGCTACTAGGCCACCTATAGATCCGTGCTACCTATAGATACAGACTTGTTATTCAGAAGAGAGATAATAATGGGGTCAGTGCAGTCTACAGAGGCATTGAGATGGGTGGCAGCTGGAAGTGTGGCACTGCTGTCTGTGCAGTCACCCAGTGACATCTGAAATGCCTGCAGTACTTCAGCTGCATGGGAAGGCTTTGAGGCTGCTTTGGGTCTTGTGCCAGCCCCGTGAGGTTCTCTTTCATCCATTAGATGCCAGTATGTGCCTGTTCAGCTGCCTAGGTGTGAGTGTCTGGTATGGTCTCAGGTGTCATGGGCTACCCTCCTCTTCCTGTCATCCATCTTATGGTGGGAGGGTCCTGACCAGCTTAGGTGGTTGCAAGGTCTGATAAATAAGGGGCACAGCAGTTCCCACCCTTCTCTTAGGAGCTGTGTTCTAGTAGTCTCTTCTTGGCCTTTGCTGACCTGTGTGATGATGAGCAGCCATGCCTGTGACAGCCATGCCTGTGACTGGCAAGTTGCACTGCTTGCCCTGTCATTCCTGCTCTCAGCTCCCCTTTACTTGTGGGAACAGCATCAGCCTTGCTGTTCTCCAGTGCACGTGCTGTATTGAATCCCTGGGATGTTTTAGTTGGCACCTTGTTCAGTCAACTGAGTTGAATCTCTCTGCTTACTTTGGGGTCTACTGAAGTAGTCTGTAAGGTGCCGTTGTCTGTACTGATTTAGGGGAATTTCCGTGTCCTTGTGAAGCTGCAGCTGGAGATATTAAGTCCTCAGTCATTTTAAATGGGAGTGAAGATTTTTCATGGGCTTCTGAAAGAGCCCTCAGCTCTGGCTGACCAGGAAACTATTCTAGGTTGTCCATAAAAGTAAGCATGCAAATTAAAATATAGGAAATGACTGAAAGGTGACAAACAGCAGAAGCTTAGGAGTGACTCCCTTAAACTGAACATTTTTGAGCTACCTTTAAAATTAATTACAGTCTTTTGTTCTCTTGCAACGCATCTAGGAGATATGATGTAACTTTACATGAATGGTAGGCAGAATCAACTTTTTCTTTGGGTCAAGGAACCTTTTTTCCCTACTTATCTGAAATGTGCACAGTAATAAAATGTGGGATTAATGTGTGTTAATGAAACTTCAGGCATACATATTTATGCATACATTTTAGCATAATGATATACAAAAGGAATTTTCCAATGAAGAAATAATAATAATAATAATAACAATAATAATAATAATAATAATAATAATAATAATAATAATAATAATAATAATAATAATAATAAATCAGCTAATCTTTGCATTGTTTTTATTTCCTTTTTGCTTCTCTTTTTTCCTACTTTTTTTCTCTAACTCAGGGCACTTATCCAGCTATTATTTAAGCCTCATGCCTATTAATGTCATTGAGGCTACTCATATGAATAAAATGAATTGAATACCTAAGTGCTCTTCAGGACTGAGTTTTCAGTAGCCAGATTCCCAACGGGCATGCATATTTTTTTCTGATTCTGAGCATCTGCTCTGTTTGGCCACAGCGTCGCCCACAACATTTATGGGAAAGGTTTTTCCTTTGCTAAAACACTTGAGGAAAAGTAATACTTTTTGAAAGGCAGAGAATCTTTTTTGGTTTTGACAGCTGAACAGTTATTCAAATATCTCTTGAATGGCCATACATGTGGAGCTTGTCTGGTTAAGAGCAAAGGGCTTAGTAAAACTTAAAACATGGGGCAGTAATGCACATCTGCTTTACCATGAATTACATCCTCCCCAAGCATCCAAGAGATTCAAATGATGGGATAAAAATACCTGGGGCTTCCTGAATACTAACCTTATAGGAAAGTGGAAAGGTGACTGACGCACTACCGTCACAAGAGAGATGCAGAGACCACAGCAGAGTCGGAGCGGGAAAAGAGGAAGTTTAATTTTTTCTTTCAGTTTATATAGATTTCTAGAAATGAGCTGAGGTTCAACCTCTTCAATTCCACTGGTCTGAGAAAGTGTCCATCAATTGTTCCTCTTACAGAAAAGTGTGCAAACAATATAGATATTTACAGAAAGCATTGCTTTTTTTACATGAAAATGTGTGAGAAATTCTGACTCCAGTTTAGAAGGCTGAAAACAGGGAGACAGGTGATAATGTCAAAATCCCACCATCCTTTTTTGGGTCTGAAACCAAACACTACCTTCTTCTCTTTCCATATTGGGAATTGTGGACACCTCCGAAATGCTGTTCTGTTACAGGTCCTAAAGATTCTGTCCTGCTTTGTACCCCTGTACCCTATGTCCTGTGGGGCATGTTTTGAAAACTCTTGTGCCTTTTTGAATACTAGAAAAAGTATGAAGAAGACCAGAAGGTGTGTGCAATGTGAAAAATATTGTGCAATGTTTAAAAACCCAATAAAATCGAGTAGGATCACCAAGCAGTGGATTTGTAGATAGGTCTGCCCTGTAAAGCAGCAAAGAGAGATGGAAGAGAGCAGAGGGTATGAACTGGAGGTGGGCACTTGTGATAAACAGTACAATGGACACGTAAAAATCAAAGTAAAATTTGATTAGGGCCTGGCAATTCCCCATTCCTCCTTAATGTAAATACCCAGATCTGCATGCAAAGAAAGATAATCATATATAAAGATAGCTGTTACTCACCAGTGATTATTTTTTGTTGGGTTAATTAAATTTTTTTAAAAGTTAAGGCCATCCAATCAGGAAATAGTGTTAAGTGATGTAAGTGCCCTTCAAATCCTGTGAGAAAAGAAATGCAAGTAATGAAGAAGCTACATCAGCTTTCTTCATCTTGGGGATCTTTTTTCACAGGGATTACTTAGAGAATATTTGCCAATAATAGACATGATTGCAGGAATCAGGACTCCTTTGCCTGCTGTTAGGAATGATGCTCATGAAACACAAGGGTGACTAAATCACAAGGATCCTGTTTTCAGTTTGTGGTCTAAGTTGCCTCCCATGAGCTCTGCAAGTGAAGATTATTTACCAGATGCATCAAATAATAATTCTGAAAACCACTGGAAGGTTTTTTAAGAGTCTTTCTTTGCATTTTATGCAAAGCTCTTTTCAGAAGGCAGGAAAGTACTGTGATAGACTTAGCGGTGCTGTTACACTGAGGCTGTCAGGGTTTAAGCATTGCTGTAATGTATCATGAGGAACACTACCACTTGCATTGGATATGTGTCAAAGCTCTTTCTCTCTTTCTCCTTTTTTTCTCTTGAGCTGCAGAAGACAGGAGCATTTGTAAGCCATGAAGCACAAAAGACAAAACAAAAGCATTTTTATGACTATAATTGAGAATTTGGAAGAGGGGAGTTAAGTGCTTGTACCTAATTGTACTGCAATTACCCTGTTTAATCCAGCAACAGGCATCTTTCAAGCCTCATCACTATACCTGTGTAGAAGAATGTAATTTCACCACTTACAAAGGCTTGTCACTTTGGATATTAAGCAGAATAAAGCTTCTCATTTTCTCTGCCTCAATTTTCCATAGGGATCATTCAAAAGATAAAGACAGACAATGCAGAATGTGACCTCATTAATGACATTGTACCAGGAATGAATGAGATTCAATGTCTGTAATATTTACAAACTAGTAAGACACAAGTTATTAGTGTCTGATTGTTTACCTTACCTTCACTGCTCATATGTTCATTGCTAGTGGTGTAAGCAAACTCTTCATGGGTTTCTCTTCTTAAAATCCCAGCAGACTGCTGCTATCCCTGATTTATAGATGGAGTAATGATGTTGAGAAAGATTATGTGTGGTCTTTTGAGGATATTGCTTTCTGTTTAAGTCAACAAAAACAAGGTGCCCATGTTGTTCTGTGCATCTGAGCCCAAAATCATACAAACTGAGTTCCAAGAAAGTCCTTTAATGATGAGTTTGACCCTCCTAGGTATTACTTACACAAGAACTTGTTTCGTTTTCATTCTCTGCCTGAACAACACAGCCCTCCTACTCTCCCTTGTCTTACATCTGTTTAGGAGTACTTGATAGGATCTGTGCTTTTATCCCTTCCTTCTGCATGTGAAGAATCTGACCATTCATGGTTCCATTGATGCCCAAGTCACATGCTGTCACCCTTCTCCCCTGGGCTGTGCAATGTCCTCACTCAGGTCCCAGAGGCTGCTCCAAGGGACTCTGAAATACTTTGCTGTCTGTATACAATACAGGCTGCTGTCTGATTCGTATTTCCGATGGTTCAAATTATTGTGGCCTCTCAAGATCACAGAGAAACTTGAGGTATAAACAGGGTTTTCTGCTACTCATCTTGAATGGTTTAAACCTTTTCTCTTTGGGCTTAGCCACCTAGTTAGATAATGCTCTGTTTCAGCCTGATGGGATAAGTTGTGGTGTTCCTCAGCACTCTACTCTAGCTCTTCTGCTCTTTAGCATTCATGTGCTGGGATTCTGCTTCCCTGTCTTATAAAAGTTTGATATCAACTAAGTGCTCCTCCCAGCTCAGAAGGCAGCTGGGTCCTTTGTGGTTTTGCTGTGCTGGTATATCCAGGCAGTGTCATCTTTAGAGCTCTTCAATGAAAGCTGTACATTTGAGGCTGCATGTTTGAAAACTGGCTCAAGATCAACTTCCATAAAATGGGGATTTTACTAATATAAAAAACTTGGTTGTCTGTTGGCAATTTCTACATTTTAATGGTAATTTGGTTCATCACTTCAATGATAATACAAAACCCTGTCTTTTTATAATGTTTTGTTTCCCAATGGATAAAAAAGAAGTTAGTAAACTCAGTCTAATCTAATCCATCTCTTCCCACAAAAATGGAGAGCAGACTCCTTTGTAGTGGAAAGAAGTAGATATCTAAGAATGTAGAACAATGCTACTGAGGAATTTGGGATGGGAAGTCTATCTAGGCACATAAATAATTACCATATGCTCCTTGCTGTCTTTTGATGGGAAGTGGGAGTCAAAGTCACTTTGAGAAGCTGAGGTTTGGTCGCTGTTGGTGATGACAACAGTACTACAGGAGCAAGGGAGGGAACAGTGTGATCTGGGAGGAGGAGAGGGGACTGGAGGTAAAGCTATCCTGAAGCAAGGGCTAATCATGTGAAATGCCAAATATTGGCAGTTTCTGAAGTGAATCTTGGATATGGCAAAATATGCTGGACTAGTAATTTGGAATAATTAATTGGAACATCCTTTCTCCATTTTGAAAATAAAGTCTGTTTTTGTTCAAATTGATTCCAATCCAGTAGTTTCCCTCTTACCCTCTTTCCCGGGGGAAAGGTAAACTGCTGTCCTTTTATCTTCTTTTCTCTGATCTTTTGCACTGCCAGGTACTAGCTATACTCAGCCTGTCTCTGTCTAACTCAATTCTGTCAATATGCTGTATTTTTACAAAGAAGACCATAGTTCAGAATTTGGGTAAACAATGATCTTACACTCATGGTGGAGTGATAGAGAGTAGAGCCACAACATGGTTGGACTGAATTTCACTCTGTAGTTTGCATACAGTATATTTCCCATCACTGTTCCTTGAAGCTCAAGTTGAATATTGCACATTAGAACTTAATATGTGTGACTTTTTCTTGAGGTTAATCCATCAATGAATGATGCTCCAAACTTATGTTTGGAATGTCATTTGGTGTAGCTATAGCTGTCTGCCCAAGAAAATATCAACAAGGAAGACAGGTAATCACTATTCACCTTAATTACTGTTATAACACATCCAATATTCAGGAACAGTCTGTCTGTACTGTCCATATTTATTTTATTACTGACACACATCTTTGAAGTTGTGTGATTAATTAATGCTTTTACCAATAGCTTCCGTATGTCTATTGGTGGGAAGGATGGCATTGAGTTTTCAATCACTTTTAGTTCTGTGATATTTTTATTTTCCTTTTTATTTTTTTTTTCACAGAAAAGCTTATTAACTTTTCTAAAACGCTCTTTAACTTTTCTAAAAATTTCCATCTCCATTTTGGCAGTAGGGAAGAGTCTGTAGTCTGAGCCCAGAAAACACGGCATTTTTTACACAAAACGAGCAAAGAGGAATTCTGTTGTAAGAAAAGGAGGTGCTGATGCTTCTGTCTCTCTCAAGGTTGGCTCTAAGGGACAGAGTCCACAAAGGTATGGGGCTTCTGACCAGCTTACAAGGAGCCCTGGATAATCCAGGCGGTCCCAAGTCTATTTTAGATTGTACTTGAGATAGCTCATATCCCCATCCATCTCCCAGGTGGTATAAAATATTTTTTATTCTATCATCAGCTAACAGAGCATACAGTCTGCAGGTCTGTAGCCCATCTACAGGATGTTTTAGGGGCAGTTAGATAATTTTGCCTTTTCAGGCACACTCTCAGTTCCTGCCTTGATGCTTTCATGTGGTTGTGCATGCTGCTAAATGCACCCAGCACTATTCTGTGACTTGGCAGTCAAGTAGAAGAGAACAGACCATGTTTACACTATCAGGCTTTGTAACCACCCGAAATAAGATCACTCTGTTCAAACAGCTTTTCAGGAGTGGTTCCTGCTTCCTGCTAATGCCTTCACTAGGACCATCAGTTAATGAGGTTGTGAGCCCAAGCCAAAACCATGCAAGCAGCTAGTGTAACAATTTAAAAGTATAGATTTAATATCACAGGTAATTATTATAGACAGTCATTAAGTGCATAGAAATAATAGTCAAGATTTATTAGTATAAATCACTCATTTGCCTCAAACATAATTTATAACAAGGAACTTGGAGCAAAATAATCTTCTCTGTATTGCCGAAGAGGCGAAATATGCAGGAAACCAAATTTGCTTGAGGATAATTTGGGTCAAAAGATGGTATTAGCACCCAGGAAAATGTACAGAGGGCTGTGGTAAATGCCACAGGGCATATGGTTATCCTTATCAGCATCCAAGTAAGAGTCCAGGTAAAATTAATTTCTGGTACAGACTGTGCTTAACTGAAGGGATTATCAGTGAAATTAGTTTTTGGAAAGTGGGGTTATTTTGTAAAAAAGTCTTGTTTTATCTGAAAAGCTGAGCTTTGTGAGATGGCATAGATAAATGCTGTCAGTCTGCACACGTCCTTCAGTGCTGGTTGATAGCCCCACAGGAGGAGAAAGTAAAGTATCAATGCAGAACAGAAAATGGCACTCATTAGTTTGTAATTAATGACAAGTGAGATAGGATACCAAATGGAAGTGTGGGAGTGCTCAAGGGAATTCTTCTACAGCTTTTCCAAAAATATCATTTAGGTCTTTATGTTTCTGAATTATAGTGGAGCAATTGAATTGGTTAAATCACCAAATTTACCATAATGTTTATAATTCATGATAGGCTGTATTGAAAGAATGATTAGGAGCCTTGACTAAAATTTGTTCCCATTATGGTTGGTCTTTTGTGTAGGAAAAGGCAAGGTCAGCAGAAGGGGAAGAAAAAGCATTTATTTCCTTATTTTATAGATCCATGAGGAGAGTAATGTAGTTTTTCCCAAGGTCAGGCTGGAAGTCTATGGAAGTGTTTGAGAGAGTCTTTCTCTTTGGGGACTCATTCAGACCCTTACCTGTAAAAACATCCTTATCTCCTACACTAAGGGTTGAACGCCACAGCCCGTGTTTTGAGTGTTACACCAAGACAGACTGACCCAGAAAAGTGAAAAAAAAAAAAAAAAAAGGAAAGGTGTCTTAAAATGATTGAAGCTGAACATTGTCTTTGTCTTGATCAAGGACAAAATGTAAAATCTTCAGTGAAGGTGTGAATTCTTAGCAACCAACTCAGTGAGAAAAGCATTCAGGAGATAAATGGAATTTATCTGACAGTGTAAGTTCAAACTAAAATCTAAAGTAATGCAGTGAACAATGTTTAACAAGATTTCAGTGACTCCTGATGCCTTTATAATCTGCCTAGCCTTTTGAAAATGTTTCCTTTATAAATGTTTATCCCAGCTGTCTAGTGAGATTAAGAGCTTTTCTCCTTGAGTTCCATGTTCGCCAACAGTTTAGGATTTATTTGCATTGGCAGTTCCTCTGGCATCAAAGGTGTGGTCACTGCTCCAGGCTGTCATCTCCAAGAGGTTGTACAGTTAATTCCCACAGGAACAGCTGAGCCTTATCTCTTCTTTTTGGGAGAGCTAAGTCTTAATGCCTATGAAAGAGCGCATTTGGTCAGTGGTCAGTCAGGTGTGTTGCCCTTTGCAGTTTGTTCACACATTGTGTTTGAATCTTGACCTATAGAGCTGGTGGCCTTGCATGAGGTGCTTTCTGAGATGTCTCGCAGCATCCACAGCTACTGCATGGGCTGGCAGACATGTTGCAATCCACAGGGAACCAGTGTCCTTCTGGACTGGCAGATGGACCCCTGAAATGCCTGTAGGAGCATAAGATGTTTATATCTGAGGGGCTCAGGGCTATGCATTTCATGATCTCTTTAGACTTCCCTGACTGCATCAAGTAGCAGCGTGATTCAGTTATGTACCCAGGACACATAATGGCACACTGAGAGATCATTGTATGTCCTGACTGTTTTCCAGCTGCTTCTCCTGACAAAGGGGGCTCTTGTAGGTCATGTCCAAAGAAAAATTGTGATTTTATCCCAATATTGGATACTTTCAAGATTTGGTTGGACATGGTGCTGGGCCATCTTGTCTAGACCATGATTTTGCTAAGAAATGAATCTGATGTTCATTGAGGTGCTTTCAATATGGCATTCTGTGATTCAGAATCAATTCTGAAATGTCCTTTCTACAATCTACTGTGGAGAGTCTCCAAAGTTGGACTGAAGCATAGAATTTCATCGCTTGCACAGGACACTGGAATTGAGAAAGAAAATTTAGGTTTATCTTATGGCCAGTTGTTCTCCCCTACTGTGGCTGGACAGCAAGTACTCAAGAATAAAATACTGTAGACCAGAGTTTCATATAATGACTGGAATATCAATCATAATCAGAAATATAATCATAAAATTGTTTGGGCTGAAAGTAATCTTTTTTAAAAGGTGTGGTTAAACCCTCCTGCTATGGACAGGGACACATTCTTCTATACTAGGTTGCTCAGACCCCCATCCAACCTGGCTTTGAACACTTCCAGGGAAGTGTTTCAGTTTCTCTGGGCAGCCTGTGCCAGTGCCTCACCATCCTCAGCATAGATTTTTTTCCTTGTGTCGAGTCTAAATCTACTGTCTTTGTAATGCTGGGGATAAGAAGCCTTTTTGTCCATGGCTGGATGGATCTCTCTTTGAAGCAAATCCTTGGCTCAGGTAAGGAGGTATTGGATCATGTGCTGAACTTGTGAGTTAGACTGATATACACTCTCTTAAGTGGGATGTTGAGCTAGATTATTGCAATCATTGCTCTGCTCTAACTTTGATAGAGGGTAAAATCAATGCCAATGTGGAGTTTTAGCATTGCAGGTGGGAATTTGCCATGCAAATGCAAAAATAATTCAATTTTAATCATGTGCTTACGTGAAGACAGACACTTAAATGTCAATGTTTGATGTTAGCAAGGTGGACAGGAAGACTACCCATGAGTATCATAGCAAAAATTGAACTTTAGCTCCAAACCACAAAAGTTAAAAAGTCTTCCTGGACAATGCTGACAACTTGGTAACTTGGAGCATAAATTGATTTATGACCTATATAAGACGGGGATTCACTGGAGCAGGTTATAGCAGCAAAACTATTAAGAGATTTATTTATCTTCTTCCAAAATTGGTGATGCTGTTTACTGCCATTGGGGAGCCAGGATTAGATGGACTTCTGACTAGATCAGGACAGTAATTCTTCTATCAGGTATTCAAGATAGAGAAATTTTCCCTAGGCTTTGGACAGAATTTAACTCTCTAAGTTGAAAATATGCTTTTTCTGTGTTATGAGATAGAAACTGACCACTTCTTCAGAAATGAGACACTGTTGCATTAGTCAATTCTGCTTTGCCAATGGCATTTACAGGGTTAATGTTTTCTGACTACTCCACCTGGTAAAATACTGCTCCTACACTCAGCTCAAACTCAATTTCCTTCCTTCAAGGTTTCAGTAATCGTATCACCAAGCAATAGCTGAGTTGAAGTTTCCTTTGAATCTGAAATTGTATAATTAAACTTTTGAACTGAAGTCCACCCATCACTTTCTAGCCACACTCCTTGGTGAGAGAGATATTTTTCTTTAGTTTGATGATAGCTGATTACTAAATCCTTGGCTTTTTCTTTACTTTTAATACACCAAGCGGTATATTTGTTTGTGATTTTACCTCAATCACAGTAATCTATTATCCATGGTACTTCTTCTTGCATTTACAACCTGCCTTTCACTGCAGGCTTTCTAAGCACTTGAGAAGCATTAGGCTCAATAAGAGGTCTATAATGAAGATAAACAATTACATTGTTATATGTCTGGGGCAGAGACTGAAATTTTCCATATCTTACCAAGGCACCACGGAATGCTGAGCTGGTTGGCCTCTAGGCACTATTTCTCTAGACATTATTGCTGTATAAGAAACAATAATGTGCTAACATAAAATAGATGAGGAAACTGAGGCACTAAGAGCCACTACAGAAATTTTCAGAATCTGGACCTTCACAGATTTCTAAGGATTAAAGTCAACACAGAGCAGCATTTGACGTCTTGTATAGGTACACATTCACTACTCCCATAGTAGTGTCAAATAAGAAGGGCCTCTCTTGGCCTAGCACAATATATTACTTTTAAGCTAACTCTGCAGCAGTTTTGCATCTGTTATCCCACTTTTATTTTAGTTCATCAGCTTCTCTTGCCTGTCATTAGGAAGATCAGACTCCCCTGGAAACTGAATAAGCACTTGAGAAGGTAGATTATATTAAACCCTGCTTTTGGTTTCCAGTTCTGTTAGGCACCATGCTTAAGAAGAGATGTTTTTCTGTCAAGATAGACCATAAAGATATCTACTTACACAAATAGGTTCAGGTCTCCAAGTAGGGAGCAGGGGAAGGTTGCCTGACTCACATTCTAGAGCCCAGCCTGGTCCACACAGTTGGTTTAGTCACACAGACGAACATCAGAAAATCTCCCTCATGCTGCTTTACAAATGCATTTCATTCTCAAGGAAGAAGAAACACAGAGAGATTTTAGAGAATTGGGGGTTAGGATCCAGGTGTAATCTCTGGCTGAGGGGATCAGTGCTAATAAATAATGCACATTTTTTTGGTTATAAAATATTCTGGGCTTATTTGTTTCAGAGCATTTTCAAAAGACATCTTCAGATATCACGTGGTTTGCTTGGTTTTTCTCCTGGGTTGTACCTCATATAGCATACTGAGCACAGGAGAGAGCTGAAAAATGCTGATGATTTCAGCTGCTGCTTGGGGTGTTTTTTTAACACTGCTTGACTACCATTTATCCAAAAACGGCTCTCTACAATGCAGCAATTATTGAAAAGCTTCATCCAAAAAGGTTTTTAATATACATAAGGGAGCATGATCAGTGATCAGGTCACCTGTGAAGTGAAGGAAGCTATTAATTACAGGTCAGAGAGATGACTGTGGAAGAAGTGCCCTTGTATGTGCAGTTGTAGTCACGGAGCCCAGCTACAAATAGGCAGTAATGGAATGCCAGGGTAAAGGAAGCTACATGACTCTTTAGAGGGAAAAACATCCAAAACCAGCAGCGAAAGTGTTGGCTTAATCAACATGATGCTGCAAATTAAGTTAGCAATGCTTGTCCTACTTTCTTATTTGGATCTACAGCTGTCTTTTTTCACCATCTGTAAGAAAATACATTCATTTTATGGGACTCAGTGGGATTGGTGAGCTCCAACCAGACTCTTCTGACTTAGTCACTGGTTTGATGATGGTGGTGGCTAAACAGATGAACATAATCTTTTGCTTCTTTAAATTTACTTGAGTCAGAAACCATGAAGTCATCTAAACAAAAAGGAACGCTGCTGGTTTCCCAGTGATGATTGTTTGAATTTATACAGGTGCACTTAAAACTGTTACCTGGCTTCCTGCTGACTTTGGCCACAGCAGGTGATAAGAAATAAAAAAACAAAGACAAGCAAATCAATCAAAACCAAACCCCTCCACCACTACCTAAGGAATGCAGCAGGTCATATTTTATTAGTCTTTTTAGGCTGCTAATATTTTTTGGGTAGTATTTGCAAATATAATCTCTTAAGAAGGGATCTAATTTGGCTACTCAAGGCTTTCAATAAATCTCTCAGTACTTTTCTTAGGGTCAGTGGAGAGAATGAGACTGCAGAGCACAAATGAACACATTCTCAGTCTCTCTTGGGAAAAGCACATTCTAAGCTTTTGGTCTTTGTGCCATTTGTTTGTGTGTAGCACAATATAAAAAGAGCCTTGTTCCACTTGTAGTCCTTATATCTATAGAAGGAGTAGCTAATCCCAATGATCCATTGCAAACCATTTGTGCACCCACTTAAATATTTGGGTGTGCAAATAAACCGTGGTGCCCTACTAAGGTGTCAGAAAGGGACTTGATTGTCCTTAAAGAATGCAGCCTTTCGGAAATATTGCTCTGGTGGACCATCATCCTGACACTCCAACAGCTTTAAAAAAATCTTCTTCCCTCTCTCATTATTATTAAATAGCACACTTTCCTCCCTTGATCAGGGAATAGCCCTCTACATTTGACTCCCTCACCTTTCTGACTTCTGCACTACTGAAGGGCAGAATGGCGAATTAACCATCTGTATTGGGAATTTTTCTTGCAATTCATGGTGTCCATATTGTGTTCTTTCATGAATATAAATGCCATAGAATATCTGGGTCAATGATGTCTAAAGTTCTTTTTCTCACATCTTTAATTGACTAAACTTAAAACAGGCCCTTTTATGAGCTTCTTCGGGCTCTATTGACAGAAATTTCTTTTAAAGAAAATGTCAGGGAATCTTGCTTTCAGGATTGAAAACACTTTATGTCTTATATGTGTCTTAAACCATTTTAATGGAATGGGGCTTGAAATGCACATGCTGTTCAATTTGAATGTTTGGATCTGTTCTCCACTTTGTTCCTCCTTGTCTGTGTTTTTAAACTTTTGAAAGAAGAAAAATTTTATGCTCTCTCTCTAGTACCATTTGAATTCATTTATAGACTGCTAAGATCTCACAGAGATTTACAATACTAATTAATTAACTTTCACATTTCCCTTGGGTTGTTGGTAAAGATTATTATCCCCATCTTACAGGGGTCACCAGTGCTCTCCTCTTATTCAACCTTGTGTAAATCAGCAATACCACCACTAAAATCAATAGCCTGATACCACAGTAGAATTGATATGGGTTGGAGAGGAATCTGGTCCAGAAAATGTACAGTCTGAGCTTAAATTTGCTTATCTATGTGTTTCCTTCATGAGACTTCAGTACTTGATGGGAGCCTACAAGAAGAATGGAGAGAAACTATTTGCAAGAGCATGACAGGACAAGGGGAATGGATTCAGACTGAAAGAGTGTAGATTTAGATTGTATTTAGAAAGAAATTCTTTACTGTGAGAGTGACGGCACACAGGTTGCCCAGAGCAGTTGTGGATGCCCCATCACTAGATGTGTTCAAGGCCAGGTTATATGGAACTTGGAGCAACCTGGTGTAGTGGAAGGTGCCCTTGCCCATGGCAGGGAGGTTGGAAATAGATGAGCTTTAAGGTGTCTTCCACCCAGCCTGTTCTATGATTCTATGATTCTATGATTCTGTGATTCTATGATTCTATGATTCTAAGATTCTATGATTCTATGATTCTATGATTCTATGATCACACAGCTTGGGAACTTGCAAGCCTTCTAAAGGATCCATGATTTGGGATATGAGATCTACAAGCTGAGTGCAGAGAGATAGAAGTGAAGCTGGCAGAGGGATTTTGTAGAAGCCTGGTCCCCTTCCAGGATTTCTGTGCTGTTCGTGCAGATGAGCTCTGAGTGTGATCAGCCAGTGCCTACCCACAGTGATGGTGTAATTCACAACCAGTGCAAATACAGCTTTGAGAACTGATGCCACCCTTTCCATTCATAACATTGTACTTTGGCAGGCTCTGCCCTGGGATGAGAAGCACCTTCTCTGTGCTTGCAAGAAACGACAACGTTGGCAAGGCATGTTTCTAATGGCTTTGTTGGTTTGGGAACAGACTGGCCAGTACTTTTCAGATCTAAGTCCAAAATAACTTGTCCAAGGTCAGACAGTGGAACAAGAAATAAATATCGGCTCCCATATGTTGGCTCTTGCTTTTGGATCCTTTCCCCAAGGCTTTAATTTAATGTTCTTGGTCTTGAACTGTGCCTGGTG
>VZUI01068734.1:75489-103370 GCA_013401135.1 Cettia cetti | reverse complement strand
GCCCGCCCCCGCCTCGGGCAGCGCCGCCCCGGCCCGGCCCCCCCCAGCCCCTCAGAGCCGCGGCCGCCGCAGCCCGGGCACGGAGCGGGCACGGAGCGGGAACGGGGCGGCGGCACAGCGGGCAAGGGCTGCGCACCGACGCAGCGCACGGTTGGGGAGAAATTCTTCTCTGAGAGGGTGAGGCGCTGGCGCAACTTGCTCGGAGAAGCTGTGGGTGCCCCGTCAATGGAGGGTCCAGTGCCAGGCTGGATGTGGCTCTGAGGAACCTGCTCAAGTGGAAGGTCTGCCAGCCCGTGGGAGGTCTGTGAACACACATACAGGATCACACAGAATTAACTAGGGAGAGAAAAGACCTTTGAGGTCACGAGTCCGAGCTATGAGAGAACACCACCTTGTCAAACAGACCTTGCATGGCGCTGAGTGCCACATCTAGGATTTCCTTAAACACCCCTGGGATGGTGACTCCACCACCTCCCGGGGCAGCCCATTCCAGTGCCCAGTCGCTTTTTCTGTGAAGAACTTCTTCCTAATGTCCAGCCTAAACCTCCCCTGGTGCAGTCCAAGACTGTCCTCTTGTCCTGTCGCTGTTGCCTGGGAGGAGAAGTTGCCCCTCACCTGGCTACAACCTCCTTTTCTGGTAGAGAGTGATAAGGTCACGCCTAAGCCTCTTTTCCTCCAGGCTAAACATCCCAAATTCCTTTAGCCACTCCTCCCAGGACTCTTTTCATAAGGTTCCTTCCAACCAAACCATTCTGTGACTTCCCGCTGGCCCCATGAGGGTTGATCCAGCCTCCCCAAACCCACAGATTAGTTCCCTTCTTTGTTTCCAAAATCGAACATAAATACATATTTACCCCTATCAAATGCAGGCAGAAAAACCTGAAAACCAATCCAGAAGCATAAACATAAATTGGGCTGCATTGAGTTACACTGTCTGTCTGGCTGGGATACAGAAAGGAAATACAGCAGAGACAGTGACATGCAAACCAGGCTGTAAAATGTATTTGCTCTTTGTAATCAAAGTCTGCAATCTGCAAGCCTGCAGAATTCACTACGGGATCCTCAGCTGCTCCCAACTGATGTCCGTGTGTCCATGCTGCAGAAGAACTTCAAAACAGCACACTAAAATCTTACTATCTACTGCAATAAACACCTTCATTTTTACAACCCTTCCTTAGTTGGCTTCTCGTTACTGTTGTTGCTTTCAAATGTATTTAAATCGTTGTGTAGCATCCAGAGCCATTAGGGGATGCTTTATAAATATAATTAATTATCATTATTATTATTATTACAGCTTTACAATCTCTCTTTTCTCTTGCCAAAACCTGCTCCCTAGAGGTGGTTCAAAGCAGGAGAAGTCTTGTCTTGTTTTTTATTTGTCCTGCCTTATCTGCCTTTATTAAGTATCTGGGTTCTTCAGGGCAGGGAAGCTGTTTTTTAAGTCTACAACCCTGAACTCAACCAACCTATGCAGCAAGATAAATACTCTGCTGTAAAAGTAATATTTATGGCTGCAGTTAATACATCTGGCCCTGCTTTTAGTGAACAAAACAGGAGGAAGATGCTCTGAAATACAGAACAAGTCAAAAGCATTTTTCCCTTAAGGAACAATAAAATAAAACAAGGAAACAAATGTTCTTAACGAAAAAAAATCACAAGGTGAGGAGTGACTGAACTCAAATTACACCACGAAAGCACTTACAATGCGCTGGGTGAGTGTTTGTCCAGGTGCTGGTTCTGCAGCAGAACCACAGATTCAGGATGCTCATTTGACAACCAGCTTGAGAATTAAAGAGTCAGGACTGCATCCCAAGGTTTTTAATAAGCAGTTCCTTGTCCATACAGAGCCAGTGCCTATCTGCATTTTACTAACTCCTATTTTTTTAATAAATACTGAGGGTGCTTTTTTATATTACACCCGTGTTCACTAGTAAGTACTATAATTCTCACTGAAGTATTTAGCAAGTTTGTTTTTTTTTTTCCCAAATATTTGCCAAATACTTGGCATATATTTGGCAAATGATCTGGCACACTCTGGGATTTCCCTGGATGTTTAACAGACACCCGGTGCTCATTAGGGTCTTGAAAAATACAAACTGACGAAACGAGGCAGGGCTAAACGTGCCGAGCCCGAGGGCCGGAGACAAAAAGGGCTGGAAAAGGGGATCCGTATCCCCCTCCCCATTCCCTCCCGGTGCTGCGGGAGCGGCTGGAGAGAGCTCGGAGCCGCGGGGCTCCGGTGCCATCTGCCGGGGACACCTCGCACGGCAAGCGGGCACCGCGACCGGCGCCGGGGAGGGAGCGAGGGGAGCTCCGCCAGGAGAAAAGGAGGCTCAAAGGGACCTTACGGCGCTGCACAACTCCCTGGAGAGAGATTGTAGCCAAGTGTAGGTCAGTCTGTCCTCCAGGAATCAAGCGATAAGACAAGAGGAAACGGCCTCGAGCTGCAACAGGTCGGGTTTTTGGGAAAGATTCTTCACCAAAAGGGTGGCCGAGCACTGGATGAGGCTGCCCAGGGTAGTGGTGGAGGATCATCCCTGGAAGTGTTCAAAAACCGTCTGGATGTGGCACTTAAACAGCAGAGTTACCCTAAAGTATCCACTGGTGGCTCTGGTCATCTGATCTTATGGCACAACACTTACATAAAAATGAATTTGATTGCAAAAGGCTCTTCAGTTTTTAGTTCAGCTGCATTCTGAACTCCATGTTGCACTGAGGGCAGTGGACTTACCACAGTATTGTGGACATCAGCCAGCAGCAAGGTCTCTTAAAGGAAAGGAACACACTTCAAACAGTTCGGCATTTAACATAAATCCATTGTGTCCTTCTCCATATTGGGCAGCTCTTAATCACGAGCACATTTGTGGGGTGTATTTTAGCAGCAAGATGTTGGCTGTATTTCAGATTATGGACATCCACATCCAGAGAAAGCCCAGGATAGCCCTCCTGCTGGGAATCTGCAGGGAAAAAAAAGGCTAATTCTGCTCTGCACATGATGCAAGTCAAATGCAATCCTTCTCCTCTCAGTTTTTTTCTTCTGAAGTCACATCAGCACTGCTGAGAATCGCAGTGTCCCAGCTGCTGAAACCAGCTCCAGCAGGGCAGGCCATCTGCCTGCTCGGGCTGGATTGTGGCTGGTCACACATTAACTCCTTTAAACAGGTCTGTGTTAAGGTATCAGCCTCCCAAAATGCTGCTATGGATTCACTGGATGTCTAAAACAACAGCACGGAATTTGACCCTTCAAATTCCTCCAACTGGTGTTGCAATCTTGTTAATATCTGGATTGCTGAGGGCGGCTGGTGGTACCTTTGACCCTCCTCATTGTCGGTGGCTCTGGAAGATGAGTCCTGCTGAATCCCATCGGGCAGCTGGCAAGGTCCTTGACTCTGTCACAGAGGCAGAGGCAGTGCCAGGTCTGTTGTGCCAGTGATTGGGGAGGGCACCCCTGCTCATCCATCCAGGTCTTGGGGTGTCCATTGTGCCACTTTCCAGCAGGACAGGGAATCCACGTGTAACCACAGAAACACAAAACAGCCCTTCTGAAAGCAACCAGAGCTGATTTCAAACAACACCAGCAAAACACAAGGAAAGGGATTTCAATCACTGCCCTTCTGTGTGTATTTGGCTCTCGGGGGGCTAGTCCAGGACCTGGCTCCTGGGACTGGGAGGGAACATATCTCCCCAAGATTGTAAAGATGGGCTTTTTTATTTTCAAAGTCCTTTTCCCCCAGGTTTCTGCCTGATTCCCTCCCTGCTCTTCACTAGCCCAGGGTATTGATCTCAGCAGGGTCACCAGTAAACTTCAAAGGGCCTCACACTTGCACTGCTCGTTTAGGACCATGAATAGCACCCTCTGAGCCTTATCATTTCCCCTCTGCCTCCACGGGAGATAACAGCACGGCAGGAACCCTCCGGCCATCTCGCAGCCTGGCTGGTGACAGTCACACCACCAGCCAGTTATCACGGTTTCCCATAACCATTTCTGTTTCTTCAGAGCTGCCCCTGCAGCACCATCCTGCACCCACCGGCCACAGGGGAAGAGGGAAAGATCACTGAGAGGAAAACTCTTCTGTTCAGAAATACCCTGATTTCATCAGGGCACACAAAATCACAATGACTGTGACTCACCACTGCTACTCTACGATTTTTCATGATGTCACATTATATTTGAAGGGACAAGGGGAGAAGTGAAACATTAACAAGACATTACATTTCAGGCTGGTGACACCACAGCTATAAGGCACCAGGGCAGCATTTAAACAGCTGGAAAACCGAGACCCACTTTCCACTGTAATTTTCCGTGCGTTAGTAATAGGCTTGGTTACAGCTATTTGGTTACAAGTACCTGCACTTAGGTAAAATTTCACTCCTGTAACCACCCTGCCTCTGACCCAAACCAAATCTCCCTCTTGCCAGGTGTGGGGCAGCCATTCCAACCTCCTCACTCTGCCAGCTGCACCACCGGGCACCGGCCTGCTGGGTGGCAATCCCTGGATCAGGGACAATCGCTGCTCAGGAGGTATTGGTGAGTGGATGGAGAAGGAGAGGCTGCCCACAGCCGGCTGCCCTCCACTGTTTCCAGGACGCTGACGGCAGAGGGGACATTGCTCTGCTCAGATGTCCCGTTCCTGCCTTTGACAGCCCCTGTGTTAGGGAACCCACCCCACAGACAGCACCTAGAGGGTCCTAAACCACAGTCCCACAAGGAGTTCCCCAGTCTACAACCACCACCGGGGGGTCTCTGGACCTCTGCTGACCCCCTGATCAACACGTGTCTCCTCAGGGGATCCCAGAGCCGACGAGCAGGACAGCTGCAGATGTCCATGAACAAACAGGGGGATCCCCTGCTCTTTGTACAGCAGATCCCCAAACCACCAACGCCAAGAGGGGGTCTCCAACCCCCCAAAAACCCCGCGATGGGCTCTGGCTCTGGCCAACACGTGTGTGCGGGGAATGCCCAGCTGCCGACACGCGGCCGGAGCGCGTCCGGCGGAGGCTCCCTGCTCCGACCCGGAGCCGCCCGTGCCGTGCCGAGCCGTGCCGTACCGAGCCGTTCCGCCCCGCCCACAGCCCCGCGGCCCCGGGGGCGGAGGCGACCGCGCCGTGCCCATAAGGCGGGCGGAGGTGGCGCGGGCGGTACCGGCGATGGCGGCAGCGCGGTGCCTGCGGGGCGCCCGGCGCCTCCTGCCCGCGGGGGCACGGCAGGAGTGCTTCGAGCTGGCCCGGCTGGCGGGGCCCGTGGTGAGACCCTGGGCGGGGTGAGACGGGGAGGGACACGGGGGACACCCAGAGGACACGGTGCCCTCCCGCCGGAGGTGCGGGAGAGCGTCTCCGGGACGGGGATCGCGGCGGAGCTCGGCTGTCCGCAGCCGGGCAGCGCTCCCCGGGATGCCGAGGAGGGAGATCTCTGGTCCTGCTGGTCCCGTGCTGCAGGGTTTCGGCTGCCTCCAGCCTCCGGGCACGGCTCTGCGACCGGGGATTTGCCTTCCACCCGCGCCGGGGCCACAGCGCGGTCCCTCCGCCGCTCTCCATGCCTGGGTTGGCGCCCGGATCCTTAATCTTTGCCCCAGGCGCTCTTGCTGCTGCCCAGCGTGGTCCCTGCTTCCCTGCAGCACGGCTGTGGAAGAGCAGTGGTGGGCTCGGGGAGGGGGACTAAGCTATTAGTGAAACCAGGCCTGAGCCCTGGCAATGCCACCCATCCCTTGGGTGACGAGTGAGTCACTCTGCTTAGTGCCAGGTCCGCAGCTGGCCCTTCCAGTGGGCTCTGGGTGCCCTATGACTGTCCTGAAATCCTCCCGGGACTGGAACTGCTGTTTGCCCCTTGTGGGGAGGGAAATGAACCTTTGGTAGTCGGCACAGACAGTGCTGAGCACGTTTTACAGAGGCTGCCGCAAAGGGGAACCACGCACCACAGCCTTGGTCTTGATCACCTGCATGTGAAATTTTGTGCTTTTAGTCCTCTGCTATATCCGGTAAATAAGTACCAATGTTAAACTTCTCAGAGGCACCCACCCTGACATCAAATCCCTGACCTGCTGTGTTCAATCAGCAGAGGGAGTCTAGACTAGTTTCAGTTTCTGTAGCTGAACACATCAAGCCCTCTCAGTCCCCTCAGCTGTCCTACCTGCAGCACAGCCTGCCCCTCCATGTGCACAGACACCTCAAGCCCAAACCGACAGCTGCTGTTTAATGATCATTTCATGACAAACACTGTGCTGGGATGATGCTGGAGGTACAGACCTCTCCTGTGGGGATTACTCACAGCACTAGGTCGAACATGCCTGGGCTTGGCAGCAGGACTGCATCTGCAGGCAGCACTGGGAGGTCTGCAGAGGAGAAGGGATTGTTCTGCTCTTCCTCTGACCCCTCAGAGCTGGTTTTACAGCAGCTATGGGCTCTCATCTTGCCAACTGCTGTGTGGGAAGGAGCGTGAGCAGCTCCTGGGCATGGTTTCCAGCTGTGCCCACCCCTCAGTGGGTATTAATGTCCCTAACTCCTGCCATCTGTTTCGAGCTGTGCCACGACTCTGGATGCCTGTAAGGGGGACATCCTCTTGCCAAGGGAAAATGAGGTCTGGAGTGCAGTCTCTGCTGCAGCATTGTTGCACACTGCTGGCAAGGAGCACACAGACTGGCCTTGGTGTCTCTCCAGGACGAGAGGATGTTGTGGTTTTGGAGGATAGTTTTCCACAGATGCACGCAAATGTGGAAAAGCACTGGGACGTTTTATTTTCCCTTCTCTATGCAGCCCTCGTCCTGGGAAAGAGGATTTCTAGTGAAGCCCTTAAGCCTCTCTTAAATGGGGTCATCTGGCAGATTGGCTGTGTAACACCAAAATACCACAGGGCAGGTAGATGTTGGCTTTGAAAGACAAAGCTACTGAGAGCCTGCTTGATTCCTGGAGCTGCCTCCTCTGCCCAGCAGTGTTGGCAAGCAGGGATGGGTTCCCAGGACCTCAGCAGAGCCCTGGCCTCGAGGCATGGACAGAAACACGAGGAAACCTGGAGTGTTCATAGTCCACCTCCTGGGGGAGGGGTGGTGTTCCACAAGCCCTAACAGGTCCTCACCTCACCGTCTCCTTCTCCTCTCATCCTAGTTCTTTGCCCAGCTGCTGGGGTTCCTGATCAGCGTGGTCAGCTCCATCTTCTGTGGCCACCTGGGCAAAGCTGAGCTGGATGCTGTGACCCTGGCTGTGTCCGTACGTATTGCTCCAATTCCCCTTGGATTTAAAACATAGGAATTAAATGTCACCAAAAAGGAACTTTAAAAACCCACAAACCTGTAGGAAAATATATGTGAGGGGTCTGTTCTTTTTTTCAGCCCTGAGCACAGGCAGGAGAGGGGAGCTGAGCAGTCAGTGCAAGGCCAGCACCTGAGAGCTTCTGGCCAGCTCCCTGAACCATCAGACCTGGGCATGTAGCCAGGAGCAGCGCTGTTGCTTGTGGTGCTTTAGATCTTCACCCCTTCCTAGAAGATCCTTTCCCCCACTATTTAGTTAATGAGACTTTGTTATTCTGAGAAATAGAGGAGGACTGGAAATCTTCCCAAAAACTTGTAGCAGAACTGTCTCCCCACCCAGCTGGGAGGGAGGCAGTGCTGTGGGCCAGGTTCCTCTGTCTCTCCTCCAGGTTATCAACGTGACAGGCATCTCCATCGGTTCTGGCTTAGCCTCAGCATGTGACACACTGATGACCCAGGTCAGTAGCAGCTCCCCCTTTCCTGTGCCTGGAGGTGTTTGCTGGTCATGTCTCACCTCCTGTGTGGTGTGATCTCAGCACAAAGGGCAGCACCGTGGCAGCTGCCAGACAGAACAGGGTTGCAAACACTCTGGCTGGAGTCTGCTCTCCCCCTAAGGAGCCCTGGGTCCTGCCTGGGTGCCAAAGGATTTGCAATCTGCAAGTTACACCCAACCAGCCTGGTATTTGCAGCTTCAGGGCATGGGAAAGGCATTTCATTGTCCTGTTGTTGCCCTGAGTGTTTTCCCAGCCCCTTTGGCTCCCTTTGATGCCCACCTTGACCCTCTCTCCTGATCCAGACATATGGCAGCAAGAACCTGAAGGAGGTGGGCACCATCCTGCAGCGGGGCATCCTCATCCTGCTGCTGTTCTGCTTCCCTTGCTGGGCCCTCTTCATCAACACCGAGAGGATCCTCCTGCTCATCCGACAGGACCCAGAGGTCTCCAGGTCAGGGTGAGATCCAGCCCTTCTGGAGCAGGCATTTGCCATGGAGTGTTGAAATCAAGGCTCTCTGGAGCCTGAGTGCAGCGCTGTTTGGCTTGGCTCTTGCTTTGCTGTATCATTAACTGGGGAAACAACTCTCTTTCCAGGTTAACTCAGCTCTACGTGATGATCTTTATTCCAGCACTTCCTGTAAGTCTCTGCTAAAGCTGTTAAAAGCTCTGTGTGCCTCAGTAACCCCAAGGAAAGGAGAGAGGGCCTTTGCTGTGTGGCTCACAGGGCAGGTTTAGGGTTTTACAACGTGCCCCTTGGCCTTGTGCCTTACCAGAAGTGCATGTGCCAGCAGCTGCTGGACCAGCAAGCAGGGGCTCTCTCATCTTCTGGTGCAAAGGCTTTTGCTGTGGCCACATAACTTGTGATAGACATTGGAACCAGGGCTTTCAAGCTCACTCTTAACCCCAAGAAAAAGGCTGGAGCTCTTCCCACACTCACAGCTGCTGTGCTCTGACTCCTCTGAGGCAGGGAGCAGTACCTCTGTGGGATAAGGGTCTGTAGGTTTATCCTTTCTTCTAAGTTTTCCAGGCTTTCTCACGCTGATAGGAAGCACTGGAGATTTCCCATTTGGACACTGGTCTGTCTTCCCAGTGGGAATGGGGTGTGCTTTCTGTCACTCTTGGTTTTGGGTGCTGGCAGTGCTTCAGCTGGAGCACAGGGGTTTTGGAGGAAGGTGGAGGGGGGTTGACTGGCAGTGTTCAGTGGTCACTTGGCTCTGGAACCACGGTGTGGTGATGAACTGAATCCTGGCTTTTGCAGGCGGCGTTTCTGTACCAGCTGCTGACAAGATATTTACTGAGTCAGGTATTGTATAATTACAATTAACCAGCTTCTGGCCGTGGAATAAAGGTTTTCCCTGGAACATGGATAAACTTGGGCATCTCAGTTCACCCTGTTCTGGGCTGAGGAATGTGTGATGAGCCAGCCCTGGCTGAGCTCAAGGGAACCATTAGCTGGCTCCATTTCCTACTTCCCAACCCTTTGTTTTATGGGTTGCACCAGCTCCTGAGCTCTGCTTGTCACCTCCTGCATATCTCAAAAAGCCCATCCTCACCTGCAAGATGAGCTGCCTTCTTGGCTTTCTCCTTGGGCATTGCTGGAGTTCTCCCTTGTGTTCACTGCCTGGGGCTTGGGCTGCATTTTTGGGAAGCTAATTCCAAAGTTTCTCCTTGGCTTCCAGGAGATCATTTTGCCTCAGGTGGTGACAGGGATTGCAGCCAACATCCTCAATGCAGCCATGAACGCCTTCCTCCTCTATGCTCTGAAGCTGGGCATGGTGTAAGTGTGAGCAGGGCTGGTGACAGTCTCTCCCTGGGTGCAGGGGTTTGCTCAGGGCATGAGGGGCTTCCCTGGGTGCCCAGCTCTGCCAGCCCCTCCCTCCAGCTCCCAGTCTGCAAAGCTGAGGCTGGAGGGGTCTGTCCCATATCTGCAGCAAGGTTGCTGTGGGTGCCCTCAGGTCTGTCCTGCTGTGGCTGAGGAGGTGGGCAGGGATGTCACTTGTAACCTGCCTGTCTCTCTCCCCAGGGGCTCTGCCTGGGCTAACATGGTTTCTCAGTACACCCAGGTCATCCTCCTTGTCCTTTACATGTGGTGGAAGAAGATCCATGTGAAGACCTGGGGAGGTACTGTTCTATCTTAATCCTTCAGAATACCAGTGTCTGGCCCTGGGAATTTGGCATTGCCACCAGCATGTGACAAAGGGACTGCCATCCCCTCACAGTGGGAAGATGCTGCAGCCATGTCCTCAAGGCCTTTACTGTAGCTCCAAACACATTCTTGTTGAATACTCTGTCCCAGGAATGCAGTGTGGCACAGCAGCAATCCTGGGCTGATGTCCTGTGAGCTGCAGGGGGGTTGTCCTCAGGGAGTGGATGTGATGTTATCCATCACATCCTTTAGGGGAGCAGATGATCACATGTTCCTTCTGCTTCACCTCCTGCTGCCAGGCTGGAGCAGGGAGTGCCTCGTGGACTGGGGCTCCTTCATCTGGCTGGCAGTGCCTGGCATGGTCATGATGTGTATTGAGTGGTGGACCTTTGAGATTGGGAGCTTCTTGGCTGGTGAGTCCAAATCCTCTTTTCCCTCTGGTTCTTGGTGGCTGCTGCTTGAGCGTGTCCCCAGAGCCCCCCTGCCAGCAACAGCCTCCTCACCTCCAGGGCTGGGTCTGCAGGATACTGCAGGTGTTCCCATCCATTCCATGGGGATAGAGGCCTCCATTTCAGCCAACAAAGGAGGTGACAAATCTTTTCCAGGGCTCATCAGTGTGGTGGAGCTGGGTGCACAATCTGTCATCTACGAGCTCGCCTGTGTCGCCTACATGGTAAGGGCTGGGGGTGTGAAACCCCAGAGAGCCTGGGAAGAACCCCAAAACAGTGACCCTGTGGATCAGTGCTGAGGGGGGAAGCAGGGGTTGGTACCAGGCAGGTGATGCCTCTCAATCCTGCACATCCAGGGTGTGCTGCAGATGGAAAATCCCTTCACTGCAGCAATGCCAGTTTGTCCCAAATTCCCCACTGGAGAAGAAAATCACTGCAGGCTCTGCTGTCACTGCAGGCTCTGCTGTCACTGCAGGCTCTGCTGTCACTGCAGGCTCTGCTGTCACTGCAGGCTCTGCTGTCACCTCCTCTTGTCTCCTGCTTCTCAGGTGCCTCTGGGCATCAGCGTGGCTGCGAGTGTCAGAGTGGGGAATGCCTTGGGAGCTGGAGATGTTGAGCAAGCCAAGACCTCCTGCATCACTGCACTGCTGTGCACAGGTCAGTGCAGTCCTGCAGAGCAGAGGAAAGGGCAGTTATCAGCAAATGGTTCAGTTTCCCTCCCCCAAGGCTGGGGACCTCCCATAGGAACCCAATCCCACTTGTTTGGACCCTTTGGGCAAGGCAAAATCCTGACTCATCTTTTTTGTTATGAGCCTGGTGCAAAGGCTTTGATAATTAAAAATGCAGCTTAGTGTTCTGTCCTCACACTGCAGAGGATGGAAGAAGTATCTGGAGAGAGTGAGAGGAAAACAGATTTGTCCTCTGCTGCAGTATCATTTGAGGGCAGCAAAGTCCAGTCCCCACCCCATGAAGCCCCTGAGGTCTGGGCCTGGGTCAGGATGTGCTGCCCTTGAAGCAATTTGACTCTTCCTTTTGCTTTCAGGAGTTTTTGCTGTGGTGGTTTCAGCATTGCTGGGGAGCCTAAGGGACGTGGTGGGATACATCTTCACCAATGACACGTGGGTTAACAGCTTTCTTCTAAGTATTATTGCCTTCTTGGAGGGTGTTATTTATACCCCAGAAGTTGCTGACAGATAAGAGTTCATAAGCCCCCATCTGGCAAGCGTTCCTCCAAGGTTCCTCCCCGTTTCCCAGCATCCCTGGGCAGCACTGCTGCTTCTAACACTGGGACACTACCATGGGAGTGGCATCAGGGAACTAGGATTAGCCTTTGTGGTTGAACCAAGGACCAGGTGGTGCTGCTTCCCCTGATCAGTCCATCCTTCTTCCCAACAGGGAGATTGTCAGCCTGGTGTCCAAAGTGATGCTCATCTTTGGTCCGTTCCACTTGCTGGATGCAACAGCAGTGAGTATTCCAGCACCTGCAGTGATTCCTCTCTGCAGCTTGGGAAGCCCACTCTGGACCTGTTAAAATGATACAGAGAAGCAAACTGAGAAGCTGTCAAAGCAGCTGCTTGTGTTACCTGTAACACCTCGGTGTCCTCTGTGCTTGTAGCTGCCCCTTGGCATTGCTGCAGACACCCCAGTTTGTCCTCCTGGCCAAGGCTCCAGCTTTTTACTGGTTTATCAAAGCAACACAAGTGAGCAGCTGGGTCTTCAGAGATACCAGGTCCTCCCAGCACACTGGGATACTCAACAGACAGTAATTTTGGCCTGTTTCCTCCTGTCATCTCCTGGGGGAGGCACCTGGGGGAAGCTCTTTGGGATCTGCTGGGTGTCTGTTGGCAGCTGCAGCGAGACGAGCCCCACACCACGTGCTCCAGAACACGGCTTTGCTCCCTCTTGGCTTGGTGGGGCAGTGCTGTGGCTTTCCCTGCCCTCGGGGCTGTGCCATGCCCGAGATCCCCCTGGCAGTGTCCCCTCTGTCCCCTCTCCTCAGGCCACGTGTGGCGGGGTGCTGCGGGGCACGGGCAGGCAGAAGCTGGGCGCCATCGCCAACGCCGTCGGATATTACACCATGGGCTTCCCCATCGGCATCTCCCTGATGTTTGCAGCCAAGATGGGGGTGCTGGGTACGTGTGCCCTGCAGCTGGCACGGTGTCAGCTGCCCTGAGCAAAGGCTCAGCCCTGGAACTCATGCCTGGATCTTCCTTTGGAGCAGTGGGGCTGGATTGCACGCTGCTGTGTTCGGGGCGGGCTCTGAGTATGTCCCAGTAAATCCAGGCGTACTCCTGGCTTCTCCAGGGGCTGTTTCCTTGGAAGTTCTTGGGCTGAAGTCCTTGGGCATTCTGGCAGTGACTGGCAAAGGCAGGTTTTCCTCAAGCCCTCCCTGAAGTAACTTCCCACTGCTGCAGGTCTGTGGGTTGGGATGATCATTTGCATCTCTGTGCAAGCCCTTTCCTTCTTGGCTTTTGTCGTCCGCATGGATTGGAGGAAAGCTGCAGAGGAGGTGAGGATTGTGCTTTTCTCTGGTAGTTCTATCTCCTGTTCCAGTACAACACTACAGCCCTCTAGGAGGTGGCAGAAGTGAACTGGGGTCTGCCCTCCTTCCGTAGCAGAGGAGCAATTTGGTACTGAGAATGCTTGTCTTGGGAGAGTGGAGGGTTTTTTTGGGCTGGGCAGGACACCCTTGCCCTGAGAAGAGCAACTCTTCCCTGTGTTTTCAGGCCCAAGTCCGAGCTGGAATGAAAGCAAAAGTGGAAGATGTGAACTCCAATGGCACAGCTGCTAACAAAACATCTGCTGTGGGTATGTAGCTGGGCCTGACACCAGGCAGGGAGCCCAAATTCTCCACCCAACCCTTTCCTTTCCTTCCCAACTATGGTGACCATGTCTGTCCTGGAGGCTCAAATGGCTGGAAAGAGCACAGTGCCTGGTGCTGGCCCTGGGCCAGTGGCACTTCTGCACTCAGTAAAGGGGTACAAGATACAGCTTGCAGCTGTGTGTCCCAGTGTCCCCAAGCCTTGGGAAAGGACCCTGAGGACTGTCACAGGTGCTTGTGCAGCCCCTGGCTGGGCAGTTCAGCCTCCCTGCAGCCTCCTCTGTCCCACAGGTTACACCTCCCTCGACACAGACACTGGGGACACCACAGTCCTGCCTGACAGCATCGTGATGGATGAGAGGCAGCCCGACCACGAGCTCACCACCACGCAGGAGGAGCCTGTTGTTGTCCCTGTTGCTCCCCCTGTGGCCTGGAGGGCTGTGCTCCTCCGCCGGGGGCTGGCTGCTGCTGCTGCCATCGCTGTCCTGCTGGTGGGAGTCCTGGTCCGGCTCCTGACTGGCAATGGCTAAAAGCAGGGACACTGGGGAGCTGTGCACGGAGCAGGAGGGCACGTGGCAACGTCCCAGGGGATGGTGTGGGGAAGGAATTCCCCCTCAGTGCCTTACCTAAAGTCCCTTTGCACAGTTTCTGGTTAACTCACAATGTTTTATCCCACACGCAGAGTTCTTAAAGGGGGTGAGGATGTGGCACCTGGGAAAAAAGGGCTTGAGAGCTGGTTCCTCTCCTGCACTGCACTGGGATGTCACTCAAGAGAGGTGGGAGTGTATCCTGGGGCTGATCTGGGAAGGAGACAGGGTTCTGGTGCTGCTGTGCTGCTCTCTGGGGACGTTGGACTGTGCCGTTTGCCTATGAAGAGGCTCCTGCTGCCCATGGCACATTTCCTCACATGCCAGCCTGTACCAGCATCTTGGGGTGGCAAATCCCACTTGCAGGCGCTGTGGCAGCGCAGAACAAAATGGATTTTGCTGGAAGATGTCTGACTCTGCTGTTGGGTGCTGGCCTTGACCCTGCTCTCCCTCTGTAGGGCAGGCACAGGGCCTAAAGCAACTCTTCTTTGCACTTTTGTAAGGTGGGATTTTGATACAATAAAGTTTTCTGAGTAAATGTTAGGCTGTTTAATATGGTGTGAGTGTGACCCTGGTCATTGGCAGGACTGTGCTGTTAAGAGGAAAGATTGTGGGTCTGGCTCCAGACAGTGTTATCACTCTTCCCCTTGGCTACAAAAGCAAGATTTTTTGCTGTCATGGTTGTTGAGCACCCATGGAAGAGGGAGGTTGTGTTGCTCAGCCCTACAGAGCCATCAGGGAACTGCCCTATGTCATAATGCAAGCAGCCCAGCACTGAGTCCCTCTGGGCCTGTCCTGGGCCCTTACCTGCAGCTGAGTGACTGTGACGTGTCAGGTGCTGGCCCTGGGAAGTCAATACCTCATCCAGGTGTGTGGCACCTCCCTGGCCCCTCACAGCTCTCCTGGCGCTGGTGGCCTGTGAATGAAAAAATGTGACACAAACAAGCCTGAAACTGCCACCGTCCCCAGCACCAGTGGGAGGACTCTGCCCTGCTCAGAATCCCGGTAGGTTTGGGATGGGAGTGAGGGGGGAGCAGGAGGTGTCTCACTCTGTCCCATGAGTTGTCCCAGCCCACCGCCCGCTCCGTGCGGGTGGGGTCTGCACCGGGCAGCCTCTCCCCTCCCCACCGGGCCAAGGACACTGCGTTCGGCCCGGGGGAGCGGTGCCAGTGAAACCCGACCCCGCGGGGCTGTGCCGGGGCCAGCTGGAGCCAAGGGGCCGGCTTGTCTTGGCCGCTGTGATGGAGTGAGCGAGCCCCGCCACTGCCGGCAGCGGCTCACCACACCGCACACAGCCGACAGCCTTCCACCGCCGCTGCAAGAGGAGGACGAGCCTCCAGCCCTCTGGCCGGTGGAGCTGTGGTGAAGCAGGAGAGGTAGGAAGGCTCGCAGGGTGGATTTAGGATGGCTCAGCCCCTAACGCTGGCTCAGGACAGGCAGCAAGCGCCTTGCAAGGTGCGTCCGGGCTCCTTTGCGCTGCCAGGACCCTCGCTGGGCTCCGCCGCTCCGTGCCCTGCCCTGACCCACTGCCCACGCTGCCCATGGCCAGCCCAATGGCCCGGCCCCGGCTGAAGTTCAGCCCGGCGTGGTTACACATTGCTGCCCGCGGCGCGGTTTAACAGAGCGCGGAGGAAGGGGCTCGTTCCACTCCCCCGGCAGGGCAGAATGAAGCCGGAGAACTTCCCCGAGGAGAATGGCTTCGGGGAGGGAAGGGCCGATGGCCAGGGGGATCTCACACCCGAGAGCTGCCAGAAGAAACGCCGCTGGATTCCGGAGAACTTCTGGGAGGACGTGAGGCAGCTGCTGGTGCTGGCGGCGCCGCTGGTAAGGAGCCGGGAGGAGAGACTCCCCGCAGCACAATCACCCTGCTCACCTCCATCCCTAACCTTCAGCTCTCCTCCGTGCTCAGATCCTGATCCAGCTGCTGATCTTCCTGATCCACCTTGTCAGCTCCATATTCTGTGGCCACCTGGGCAAGGTTGAGCTGGCCTCTGTCACGCTGGCCATCGCTGTAAGCATTCCCCGGCCGGGCACGGCCCCTCCCTGCTGACACGGGGATGAGACATGGCAGGGGAAAAGGACAGAGGAGATTTCAGACTCCCCTTTTTCCTTTCAGCCCCTCTTCCCTACCTGAAAGTCTTAAATGCTCACCTTCATTCCTTGTTTTTTTAACTCCTAGGTTATAAATGTCACCGCCATCTCTGTTGGTTACGGTTTGACTTCAGCATGTGACACCTTGATATCACAGGTGGGTAGGGCATGCTGGCTCTTGTCCTGGGGACACTGGGGGGGTTCCAGCATCAGCTGATGATGCCCAGGCACCACACGGATCCCTGGCTGCTCCTGCGAGCTGGGGAAGCTTATGCATAACGAGGAGAAGCTCCAAATCCTTCCCAGGAGGTTTCCAGGGTGGTCAGGGCTGCTCCATGCTCTTCAGCACCAGCTGATTTCACTGCTGCCCTCTCACCCTGCAGACCTATGGCAGCAAGAACCTGCTGCGTGTGGGGGTGATCCTGCAGCGTGCCACCATCATCATCCTCCTCTGCTGCTTCCCGTGCTGTGCCATCCTCATCAACGTCGAGCAGCTGATGCTGGTCATGCAGCAGGACCCCGAGGTCTCCAGGTTGGGTGGTCCCCTCATCCCTCCCCAGTGTGGAGGGGCTGAGAGGAGGGTGGCCATGGCCTCGCCCCTCCCTGACGCCCCCTGTGTGCCCCCAGGATGACCCAGAACTACGTGAATGCCTTTCTCCCTGCCCTCCCGGTGAGTGCCCTGGATGCCACCTGCACATGGGGACAGGCTGTCCCCATCCTACAGCTCAGCACTGGCTCACCTCATCCAAAACTTCCTTTGCAGGCGGTTTTCCTGTATAACCTGGAGACAAGATACCTGCAGAACCAGGTGGGTCCCAAAGTCCTCACACCCACCCTGGCTCAGGGCTCCCTTCCACAGTGCATCCAGGGTTTCCATGCTCGCTGTTCCCAGGGACAAGGTGCCCAGGTGCCCCAAAACAGCTCTGAGCCTGTAGATCACCCCATTCCACAGCCAGCTGTATCCTTCCACCTCCCTTTGTACTTCCCCCTTCAGGGATTTACCTCCATCACACTCATTTTCCAAGCAGGCGACATCACTGGAAGTTTGGGGGTTTTTTTCTGGGAAAGTCACTGAGAGTGGGGCTGGGGGGACCCTCACACCTCCCTCCCAAAATCTTTGTGAAGACGCCCCCTCCATCTCCTCCTCCTTCAGATGATCATGTGGCCGCTGGTGCTGAGTGGGGTCATCGGCAACATCATCAACGTGGCTGCAAACTACGTCCTCCTCTACGTGTTCCACCTGGGCGTGACGTGAGTAGCACCTGTGTCCCCTGGGGAGGAAAACAGGGCACCTGGCAATGGCAAGGGAACACTGAGCTCACAGGGGTACAGCAGGATGTCTTTTTCCACCCTGAGGGAGGCATAAGCAGGATGCCAATGACCTTTCTCACTTCCTCTGCAGGGGCTCTGCCTGGGCCAACACCACCGCTCAGTATTCACAAACCATTTTCTTGTTCCTGTACATCATAGGAAGGAAACTCCACGTGAACACCTGGGGAGGTAAGGGCATCTCCCCTGCTCCCTCTGCTTCCTGCTTTACCCAGAAGTGTCCATAAAACTTCTATCAGGTGTTCTTGATAGAAGAAGAGTTCTGCTCATCCTGATGGTGAAATATTAACCCCAGTCCGAGGTGCCCCGGGTACCACAGTGCTGCTGCAGGGGCAGCTCGTCACGCACCAGCACTGGCAGAGCTGTGTGATCAGCACTAAACATTAATTCTGCAGAAATGAAACTTTCTGCTGAGGCTTTGCAAGGTTCAGCCCCAAAGCCGGATGAGCACAGACGTAAGCGGGAGGTTGTCCTTGGACATCACTCTGGGAGGGATGGGATGAGGATTGTGCTGCTCTGTGGCCCGTGAGACAGCAGCTGAGAGGTTGTAGTGCTGCTGGAGAGCCTGTGGAGCTGCTGGCTCTGAGAACAGGAATGGCATCTCCAGCCTCCCCAGGTGCTGTGCAGGATGTAACACAGGGCCAGTCTGGTCATCCTTCAGGAGTCATTTCTCCTCTCAACAGGCTGGTCCAGTGAGTGCCTGCTGGAGTGGGACAGCTTCACCTCCCTGGCTATCCCCAGCATGCTCATGATGTGCATTGAGTGGTGGACCTACGAGATTGGGAGCTTCTTGATAGGTCAGTGGAGAGGGGAGCTGCCAGGCTTGACCCAGAGCAGCAGCCACAGCCAGCACTGACCCCTCCTGTCCCACAGGCCTGCTGAGCGTCGTCGAGCTCTCTGTCCAGTCCATCATCTATGAGGTGTCTGTTGTGGCTTTCATGGTAAGGGCTGGGTTATCCCTGCAGACCAGGGCTCCACGGGGGCTGTCCCAAAAATCAGCTCCAGCAAAACCCCATCTTCCCCCTCTGCACTGGAGTCTCTCCCTACTCCTGCCTATCCCTCCTTATGGAGATGCTTTAAATCCAATCCTGAACTCCATCCTGCTCTCTTCTGGGTGGTTGTCCCCCTGTCACTGTGACAACCCCGTTGTCAGACACATGTGAGCCCTGTGGTTGCAGATCCCCCTGGGGCTGGGCACAGCTGCCAGTGTGCAGGTGGGCAACGCGCTGGGTGCCGGCGACATCGAGGCGGCCAAGAGATCCTCCAGCACCAGCCTGATCTGCACAGGTCAGTCCACAACAGCCTGGAAAGCCTCTTCCTGGCCTCCTTCCCATGGAGCAGGGACTGTTTGCAGTTGTCTGCCTGCCTCTTCTCCCCCTGCTCTCCAGCCAGGCAGGGCTCAGCTCTGTGCTCTATTTTCAGGGGTGTTCTCCATAATTGTGGGGTCCCTTTTAGCCTCCATAAGGAACGTGCTGGGACATGTCTTCACCAAGGACAAGTGAGTGCCCCCAGTTCCTGACCTCGGTGTGTGCAGGTCAGGTCCCAAAAGTGACCCTTGGCTTTCCTCCATCCCCAGGGAAATCATTGACTTGGTGGCGTGGGTCATGCCTATCTACGTCGTCTTCCACTTGTTTGAAGCCATGACTGTAAGTCCCAGGGAATGCTGCTGTTTTCCATGGGGAACCTTGGTGCTCAGCAGCACAGTCATGGATCAGGCAGTGGAGGGTCCCTCAGGCTCCAGTGCCCACACCAGGACCCTGCAGAGCTCCTGGGATCATCCCTTAGGACACATGGAGCTCATAAAAAGATGGTGACACATAGGACTGGGCGGGGACACAGCAATAACAGGCAGAGACATGGAGCTGGCTCATCTCCTGGATTTGGCCAAGGCCGTGCTCCCTGCCCCAGCCCCTCTCCCTCTCCTGGCAGGGCGCCTGCAGTGGGGTGCTCAGAGGCATCGGGAAGCAGAAATTCGGTGCCATTGTCAACGCCGTGAGTTACTACGGTGTGGGCATGCCCCTGGCAGCTGTGCTGCTCTTCGTGGCCAGGATCGGCGTCATGGGTACCGACCCCCGGGCACTGCACCCCCAAACCCCCCTCGGGCAGCTGCAGCCCCACTGGGGGCTCCCCACAACCCTTGTGCCTGGCCCTGTCCCCCCTCTGACCTGCCTGGACACACTGGGCTGGACTGGGATGGCTCCTGCAGCTGCTGGGAGCTTTTACTGGGAAAAAGTAACCCCGAAGCAGGCACCCATGAGCACCCCGTGTCCCCACTGACCTGGGTGACATCCCCTCTCCGGACCTGCTGTCCTGGGATGCGGGGCTGGCTCTGGCTGACGCCGTGTGCCCTCTGCAGGCCTGTGGGTCGCGATGCTCGCCTGCGTCTTCATCCTCTGCACCTGTTTCATCACCTACATCTACCGCCTGGACTGGGAGAAGGCAGCCAAGGAGGTAATCCGGGCACTGACAGCACTGGGAAGGACCTCAGTGCCCTGCTGGGATGAGACAGGCTCAATCTCGTGTCCAGTGCTGACCTCCAGTGCCCCGGAGCAAAACCCAGCCTGCAAGGTTTACAGCCCTCCCATGACATCCCTGTGTTCATCTTCCTCCTGCACAAGCACTCAGTGGCCTCGAGGTTTCCCCCTGCACCTTGTTTGGGGACACGATGCTCAGAGCAGACGGGGTGACCCGGGCTGCCCTGCAGCCCTGAGCAACACCTGGTGCCTCAACAGCTCCGGGGAGACCCCAAGAGAGGCAGCACAGCTTCGCTGGGTGGGAATTCCCAGCTAAACCCGGCACATTCCCTCCCCAGGCTCAGAGCCGTGCAGGAGTGACCCAGCTGCCGCCGCCGGAGCTGCCCAGCCTGGGCTCCGAACCATCCTGCAAGGATCTGGATGTGGGACCGGCCCCCCAGCCCCACACTTACCTCCCTGCCAGGGTGGTGTTGGGGTCTGTCGGTACGGCAGGAACCGGGCACGGCAGGCAGGGGAGGGCTCGGGAAGGGTCCCTAAGGGTTCCCATAAGCCAGGAACAAGGGCACAAAACGGGGCACAGAGTGTCGTGCTGGTGACACCCCCAGGTACTGGGAGAGCAGCAATTACAAGTGTGGGCTCGGGAGGGTGACAGAGGCTGGCAGAGGGACAACCTGCGGGCAGTCCTCCCCTCGCAGACACCTGGCCCCACCTCTGGGGGCAGGACCTGGCTGAGATCCCCACGCCCTGGGCTGCTCCTAACATTCATTCACCCCGGGACAAAAAACCCTCCTCAGAAACCCCTCAATCCCCGTTCTCCTTGCAGCGGGGCTAGAGCTGCAGAGCGACGTGGTGCTCACGGGCATCATCACCAAGGCGGAGGGCCCCGCGTACCGGCTGGAGCTGCGGGAGGTCGCCTCGCCGCCGGCCACCCCCGCGGTCACCAAGCAGCTGATCTTCCGCCGCGGGCTGGCCGTGGCCGCAGCCCTGGCCGCGCTGGCGCTCGGCGTTGCCGTGAAGCTGATCACCACAGACTGACTGGCACCGAGGGCTTTGGGGACTTGTTTTTGGGGTGAAAGCCTCTCCCGAGGGACAGGCGTGCGAAGCGCGGAGCAGCCAGCGAGAAAACGGAGCGTGCGCCTGTCCCGCAGGAGCCGAAGGGCCTCTGCCTGTGTTCAGCTGCCTTTGTGCAGATATTGTTTGGGAATGCCCCCCACCCCGGGCTGCTCTGGCACCCCAAATGCTGCTCTGGGCTGCCTGAGTGTGTGGGGGACCCCCTCGGCCCACACAGCCCAGCTCTCTCTGCTGCTCCGTGACAAACGCCCAATAAAGAATAATCCCGGCTGGAATGGGGCTGGCTCCTTGGGCTGCAGGCTGAGGGCAGGGCTGGGGCCAGGACAGGGAACATCCACACCGGGGTCTTGCCCTGCCCCACGTGGCCTTTGCAGTAAAACAAAGGTTTTATTCAGCAAGGGTCAAGGTCAGCTCTCAGTTACAAGTTTGGAGGTAAAAGACTACCCATAAACTAATAAAACCCTGAAATTCAGTTACTGAGGAGGTGGCTGTGGCTGCTCTGCCACTCTGGCCAAGGGTGCCCAGACCTGGGACTCCAGTTGCAGCAGTGCCCCTGTCTTTGCCTCAGTAGCCCCAAATGCAGCAGCACAACAGTCCCTGGCACTTCTCAGGTCCTTGGGACAGCATGGCCACAGCTCAGGTGGCTTTTGCCACTACCTCGGGTGGCCTCTGCACACCTTGGATGGCTAAAGGTGGTTTCTCTGCAAGGAGCATCACCCATCCAGTCGTGAGGCCCTTCAAGGATGAGATGCTGAAGGTTCTTTGAGGCTCCTTCCCCCTGCTCTGGGGACAACCAGCCTGGACCGTCCCCTGCAGTGAGACCCTCATTTCCTAGGCTTATCTCTGTGATGAGCAGCTTCCTCTGGGGATCAGGTGAGGTGCTACATAGATAACAGGCTCGGTAATGACTGGCTTTGTTTAGATACCCTAGTGGCAAACACTCCCACGTTCCCAGGAGTTTTTAGAGGAGCTACTGTTTACAAAGCAGGGTGGATGCTGTTTCCTTCCATCTGCCACTCACTGCTCAGGCATGACCCATGGCCTAGGTCGGGATAGATTCCTGTTTCAGCTTTAGGTGCTTTTTTTTTTTTTTTTTTTTTTTTGTCTTCTACCTCTTCAGTACATTGGCTGCCTTGGAAGAAGTGAAATTGCAGCAAAGAAAAGTTCAGCAGTAGGACTGCAGGAAGAGAGCAGCAGGTCCAAGGGCTGGCTGCCCATCACCCCTCCAGCCTGGGGCACAACACCTGGAAAGGCACAGAAACAGGGATGAGTCCTCCAGGGAGGGGGCAGAGCTCAAAGGAAGGGGGTGATGAAGGCTGAGGGCAGGTGGGGCTCAGGGCACAGAGCTGGGAGCACACACCCACAGGGACAGCAGAGACCCGGAGCTCACCTTTGCCACCACGGCTTTCACAGCCGCCAGCAGGGCCGAGATGAACTGTCCCACTCTGCTCTTGTTGCACTGCTTCAGGAGGAAGAGCTTGGCCAAATGCATCATCTCCATGCTGCCAGGTGGGTACCTCAGCTTGTTCAGAGCCTCCCACCTCAGGTCCTTGATGAGGCAGGAGCGGCGGTGCGAGAAGGTCTCGAAGCTGTGCTTGCCGAGGTAGGCGCCCATCCCGCTGTGCCCTGAGGGACACAGCCAGGCAGCTCACCCCAGGCACGGGGACAAACACAGCTTGGCAGCCCCCCAGGACACGGGGAAAGCTTGGCCATGCTGCTTCTCAGGGCAGAGGAGCAAAGAGCAGCTTTTTTAACTTGGTGGGAATCATTGAGGACCTGCTCACTGCATTGAAACTGCTGCTTGTGTGAACCCACCCTTAAAATGTCAATGACACAATTCTCTCCTTCCAGCCTTACTTTCCCCACAAAATTCTCACAGGGGGACAGGAAGAGGTGGGGTGGTGATTTCAAGGAGTGGGACATGAGGAGGACTCTTAGCAACACCAAGACCTCAGCCCTCTGCCCACAGCCTGGTGGTCTCTGCCACAGGAGCCTGAGAGTGGCTGTGGAAACTCAACCAGGCCATGGACAAATTCATCCCACACCCCAGCACAGGAGAACCAGAGCTCACTCACGTGCCAGGGGGTTTTTCTCTCTCACTCTCTCCTCACTCAAACAATCAAAACACTAACGAGCCTTTTTACAAGGCAACCCGCCCCAGAAAATGACATTAACGGGAAAACGCAGCTGGAAGTTCCTGAATTGCCAAATGGGCAAGACAGCTCCTGAGCTGCTGCTGAATGAATGCAGGTGTGTAGGCTGCAGCAGGGACTCACCCACACCGCCGAAGGGCAGACCTGGGACCACGGAGTGCATGATGACATCGTTGGCTGTCATGCCACCACTGGAGGTCTCTGTTATCACCCGTCTGATCAGCTGCCCGCAATGGGAGAGGGCACAGAACAAATCAGGATGGGACAAAGCAAGCATGTACCAGAGCAGGGAGGGCTCAAGGTGGTGCTTCCATCCCCCTTTGGGGGGCAGAGGCTGTGCCTGGTTCCATGAGAGAGGCCAATTTACAGCACCTAAGCACAGGATCTGCCCAGCTGGAACAGCCTGGCTATGAAAAGGCTTCGTGTCAGCCCAGGGCACTCCTCAGCCCTCCCACCCAAACTGCCTGGGGCTGTTGTTGCAGGGCAAAGCCCTGACCTGAATTCCTGAGCTGGCACAACAGAGCCAGGAAACTGAGTCAGGAGACAGGGCAGGAAGCAGCACCCACCTGTGTGGGTGGAGATGGACAAACCCAGAGCCTCCAGCAGCTCTGGGGACCCTTATGGCGCCCAAACGCTGCAATTTGCATGGAAAAGGAACTGACAGACACCCTGCAGCTGTGTCTGGGATCAGCCATGTCCGGGATCCAGCTGAGATGCTTCCATGAGGGAGCACAGCCCAGACCCACCTGCTTCCTGTTGGAGAAGACATAGAGGGCAAGGGGCTTCTCCCTAAGGTTGATGAACTCAATGGCTTCCTCCACACTCTTCACAGTCACAATGGGCAGCACTGGACCAAAGATTTCCTCCTCCATCACCTTGGACTCCGGGGAAACATCCGTGAGGATGGTTGGTGCTGCAGCAAAGGGCAGAAGGGGAGAGCAGCATCAGCAGGACACAGCCCTGGCCCAGCACAGCACCCTGGGCTGGTCAACGTGACCCAAGAAAGGCACAGACCCCAAAATGCACCCACTACCACCTCCCCTCCACAGCAGCTGCCAGGAGCACCTATGAAGCAGGAGGCCTCATCAGTCTCTCCCCCAAGAGCAATCTTCTGTCCTTCCAGCAGGCCCAGGATCCTCTTGAAGTGACGCTGGTTGACGATCCTTCCGTAGTCTGGAGAGGACTTCACATCTTCCCCATAGAATTCCTGACAAAGGGAACAGCAGAAAGAGAAGTGCTCAGCACAGCTTCCAACAGCCACAGCTCCAGGAAATCACACCTGGGACAATTCCCATGGCACAAGGGAGGCCTCCCTCACCTTCAGAGTAGCCTTGATGTTCTCCACCACCTTGCCCTGGATGGATGGGTGGCACAGGATGTAGTCTGGGGCGATGCAGGTTTGCCCACAGTTCGTGTACTTGCCCCACGTTATCCGCCTGTGATTAGGGAGACAGGGCCATGGTTCCTCCATGGTCTGTCCCCCACCCCTCAGCCCAGCTGGCAGCGCCTGAGCTGGGGGTGCTGGCTCAGAGCTCTCCCCCTGCCCCATGTGCTTTTTGCCCCAGTGCTGAGGCCCCTCCAAGGCTGCAGGAACCTGACCTGCAGGCGACAGCCAGGTCACAGTCCGTGTCGATGTAGCAGGGGCTCTTTCCCCCCAGCTCCAGGGTGACAGGGGTCAGGTGCTTGGCAGCTGCTGCCATCACAATTTTGCCCACTGCAGTGCTGCCAGTGTAGAGGATGTGATCAAATCTCTGGGTCAGCAGGTCGGTTGTCTCAGGAACTCCTCCAGTGACCACAGCATACAGGTCCTGCAGGGCAAATAGGAGCCTGAGGGTTACCTTCATTCAAAGCACTTTCCATCAAGGCAGCAGCCCTGCACGTGGCAGAGGGCAGACTTATTTGTGGCCTACTTCATGACAGGGACAAAATATAGTGGTATCAGAGATACACTCTGCTGCTTCCCCTGAAATGAAGTTTCATTTTCCACTTTGTGCCACATGAATTAAAAGTAAATGGAGGCTGAGTCCAGGGCTGAGTCTGGCTGTGGAGCTGCTCCCACACAGGAAGAATCAGGGTGCATATGACTGCCAGGGTCTCCCACGGGCTGCCTCCTTCCTCTGCTCCTGCCTCCCACCTAAAGAAGGCACAAACTCCCTGGGGGAAACTCCACAGGGCCCTGAGCAGTGACAGCAACAGCCTACCTCCCTGATACAGTGCAAGGGATGACAGAACTGCCAAGCAAGAGGAGGAGACACAACACCCCCTCTTACGAGTGTGGTTCAGTAGGACATGAAAACCCAGGGCATATTGCCATGGAACACACAGTGCCCAACCCTCAGGAAGAGCCAGGCACAGCCACCATCCTACTCAACCTGTGCAGACCTAAGGGCATCCCCAGCATAGCTCCAAAAGAGCAGCTCCTGCAGTGAGAAGCACATACACACCTCTCCATATGGTCAGGGGTGTCAAAAAGGCTGTCACACTGCAGCAGCGTTATGTAAGCTCATACACAACCACAGGGAGAGTTTGTCAATGTACCTTTGGACTCTGACAGTACCTCAACCCTTCCTGTGCCTCCTGCTTGTGCTCCTCTGAAGGGAGCAGGCAATGGATTTGGCTGGAACCTGCAGGAGCCCTTTGGAAGCAGGACAGACCAAGACAGTCACGTCAGGCACGGGGCCACCCTCACCTTGTCCAGGTACTGTGGGAGGAGCTCAGCCACCAGCCGAGCCGTGTTCTCGCTGACCTCCGACGGCTTCACCACCACGGCATTGCCTGCAGGGCACACCCAGCACGGACACTGAGCCCTCACAGCCCCTCCACCAGCCCCACACACCACCCCAGCATGGCCTGGGCCCTGCAGGATCCCACCTGCTGCGATGGCCCCGATCAGAGGCTGCATGACCAGCACAAAGGGATAGTTCCATGCCCCGATGACCAGCACCACACCCAGGGGCTCGTAGTTGATGTAGGCCTCGTCCCTCATGGTCAGCAAGTTCTTCTTCACGGGCTGAGGGGCTGCCCAGGATGGCAGCTTCTCCATGGTCAGCGCCAGCTCCCCCAGCACGCCCAGAATTTCATGGCTGTAGGCGTTGGGCCCACACTGAAACAACAGGGAGCTTGGGGAAGGGATGGCAAAGGCACCCACCTCCCACAGCCACCATCACAGCCCTGCTGCTTCCAATGTCTGTCACTGGCAGTGACAAAGGATCCCTGGCCAAAGATGGCCAGTCTGGGTGTGCGAGACAGAACCCTAAACATGACAGCCAGGATTGCCTTTGCAGTCCTGCCTTAGGCTAAACCCCCCAGAAATGGTGGCAGCAGTCCTTTGCAGGCCACAGTGGGAGCCGGGGCCAAGGGGGACAAGAGCAACAGCCATTTAGCACAGCAAAGGCAGCCCTTGGCTTTCCCACTGCCCACAACCACTGTCCGTGCACGGCTGATGGGAGAAACTCCCCGACCCAGACCTTGTTCAGATCCGCCTTGAGGGCTGCCAGGATCTCCTTCTCCTTCTCCTGCACCATCCTCTCCAGGGCCTTCAGCTGCTGAATCCTGAACTCCAGCGGGCGGCTCCGGCCCGAGTTGAAGGCGGCTCTCGCCCGCCCCACGATCTGCTGCATCCTCTCCATGGCTGCTCAGCACTGAGGAGACACCGGCGACACCCAGCTCACCGCGGGCCCTCCGTGTGCCGCCCAGCCCGGCTTGTCCCCACCATCCCCGGTGGCGTTGCCCCCCTCCCGCCGCAGCCCCCGGCCCATCTCCAGGCAGCGAAGGCGCGGCCGCTCGCCCCTCGTTCCGCCGCATCTCTCCGAAGCCTTACGTAATCCCCGAGTTAGAAAAGTTTGCAAAGCAGCGCACGGCGTTGGTGGCAGCGCGGGGATGTCACCGAGGCAAGCCGGGGGCTGCTCCCGGCGGGGCGGAGCGCGGGGTCGGTGCGCGCTACCGAGCGACACCCGGCCGGGACACGGCGGGATGGGGACACCCCCCACCCCCGGGGACCCCCGAGCGACACCGGGGCTGAGGCGACAACCGTGGCAGTGGTTGCGGCGCGGTGCTTGCGAGGCGCTGGCTCTCCCCCCGGCCGCTGCCCTCCGCCCCGGGCAGGACCCTCCGCCCCCGCGGCCCCGCCGCCCACCGGGGTCGCCGCCGCCGCCGCCGCCGCTTCCTCTTTCCGCTCACATGACGGAAGCGGAACGGGCGAGGCCGCGGGGCCGCCGCTCCCCCTCCCTGCCCGGTGGTCTCGGTGGGAGAGAGGAGAAGGAAGAAGCGGAGCGGGGTGAAGGATGGTTCCCCGCCGGTACCGCCGCTACCTTGACCGCCGCGCTCGGGGATGCTCCTGCCGCTGCCGCAGTCCTCCGTGGGCTCGGCGGGTGGCAGCGGGTCTGGCACTGCCGGGCCGGTTGTGAAACGCTGCCGGGGCGTGGGGCTGCTCTGCGGGCGGAGGGCAGAGTCCCTGAGGAGCCTTATCGGGGCAGGGAGCAGCGAGCGAACGGGGCAGCGGCTCCCTGCCCTGCCCTGCCCTGCCCGCCGCGGAGGGCGAGCGAAGCCGGGCAGGTGCTGTTTCGGGGGAGGCAGGAAGAGCCCGGCAGGACGGTCGGAGTAACCTTGATACAGTCGTGGCGTGGGAAGCGAGCCAAAAAAAAATTAAAAACCGCAGAGAAAGGAGCTCACAGGCAAGGCTGGGCACATTCCGGTTAAAAATAGACCTGCCACAACTTGTTCTAGGAAAAGCACGGGGGTTACTTAAAAATTGCACGCAGGTTGTTACACGCTGCCTCTCGTGACACGATTTACCCAGGGCCTTCACTGCTAAAGCTCCTCGGCTGCAGCCGTACCCCACTCAATCCGTGCCTGCCGCAGCTCCCTGACACACAGGGCTGGCACCTGGGTGACCTGCCCAGCTGATGGGGGCTCCTGGCATAGAGCACCCTTTCTCCTGCAAAGTTTAATCCCATTTTCCCACATCAGCACGGCCCTCTGAAGCTGGGAGTGCCCTTTGGCTTCAGATTGTGCAGAACCACAATT
>VZUI01068734.1:0-75468 GCA_013401135.1 Cettia cetti | reverse complement strand
CTCCCCCCCCCCCCCCCCCAACCACCAAGCTTGGCTTCTGTGGTCAGTTGGCTTCACTGGGCTATGGCTCAGAGGGAACATTTCACAAGCTGTTGCACAAATTTTGGCAGTAAACACTCTGCTCTGGAGAAGAATGACACAAGCAACTGCAAAAACTTGTGTGCAGGAGGCAACATGAGAAGGGAAAACAGGCTGGGTTTGACAGGGCCCTTCCAGGTGGTGTATGGAGAAAATTTGGGTTTGCATTGAAGAAAACATGGGTAGAAGCAGGAATGTTCCTCACAGGAGCATTGCCTGATGCAAATACTCCCCCTTATCCTGTCAGGCACAGCAGGTTGGAGCTCTGTGCAGGCCCAAGGGAATTTGGATGAGGGATTAATGGCACCGCAATCAGAGTAAAAGCCTGAGCTCTCAGCACGGAGCATTGCATTGTGCCTGGGGAAGTGGTGCTGCAAGGCACCCACCCAGACTGGCAGCAGGAGCAGGGAGGTGGGATGGCTTCTCCAGAGCTTGTAAAATTCTCACCCGTCAGCCCTGAGGGTTTTCATGTCACAACAGAGCTCCCTGCACTTGGCAGCACACACTGGAAGCAAATGTCCCAGCTCCCAGTTATCCCAGTGGTCAGCAGGGATACACCTCTGCAGAAATGAGGCAGCATCCTGGGAGAGAGTCCCTTTTGGTCCCTTTCAGGGACATCTTTTGGCCAGTTAGGGACAGGAAACAAGGCTGAGGGCTTTTTTATCATTGCAGAGTCTCAGCTGGGTGAGACACGTGGATTTCAGGGAAGTGTGGGATCTCAAGTGAGACAGAGGAATACCCTGTGCTCCCCACGCCTGGGAGCTGGCAGTGTTTTCTATTTTAATTCAATCACTAAGAAACAATAAAGGGAGCTATTTATGGGAGAGCAGTGGAGCTCCAGAGGAACTGGGAGGTGAGCAGTGCTAGGGGGGGCCTCTAATCTGTAGTTACAGCAGTAAGAGGTGTTTGAGAAGCTGAGCTCAAGATTCCCCCCACCCTCACTCCCCTCTTGGAGTCAATTAACAGCAATGAGACAGGCTCCTGCCCTGCCCTGGGGAGCAGCCCTTTGTGCTGATGCTCACTCTGCTTCCAAAAGCACCCAGCAGAGCCTGGGGAAGGAGGACTTTGGTTTGGAAGATAAACTGTGCAGTATTTGGTTTCAAGAGTCCACCAAATAACAGAGCGAATCAATAAATGTCCTTTTAGCTCGCACATCACACTCACTGAACTTCAAGTTTTCAGCTACAAATCCTCAGTCTTTGCTTAAATATCTGCCTAGTCTCAAATTCCAAGTGTTTTCTGGAAGTCACATAACCCAGCCAGATCCAAAACCCAAACAGCACTCCACCATAAAAGCGGGTACAGATGAACAACAGGGAGAGGTTTTTAAGGAACCTACAGGAATCAATGCAGCTCAGTTCATTTATGGCATCACTTGTTTTGAAAGCTGTGGCTGATCTCACATTTGCAAGGAGGAGATACTGTGTCACACAGAGCCCTGGTCTGTGGGCTGCATTGTGGACAGAGTTCAGGCCATGGAAAATGTGAAAGGGACACAAAGAAACAATGGGAATGATTGGCACAAGGACTGCAACAAGACTCAACAGCCCCACTGGCACTCGGTTGGCTTTCAGGCAGTGAGGAGGGGGGAGCCTGTCGTGCACAAAAGCCTATTGAAAAGGTGTTTGCCCCAAGGAGCAGTGCCAAGGCTTCCTTCAGTTGGGCTCCAGCTGACTTGGAGACCTCAGGAGAGGGTTACCCTGATGGACTTCACTCCTGCAAAAAGGAGGAGCTGTGGGAGCACTCTGGGAAAAGCCACAGCCAGGGCCATGGCTCAGGTCAGATGGGGAAGTTCAGGATAAACAGAGATTTGCTTAAAGACTTAAAAAGCATGCTGGACAGTCAAAAAGGTAGTAGCAAGCAGAGCTTTGAGAAGACAAAAAAAATTATCAGATGATCAAAATTTACATTAAACCCCCCCCAAAATAGAAGAGAAAGCAGGAGTCAAACAGGAGATGGGTCACAAGTCAGGTCACAAGCCAGCCTGTCTGAATTTCAAAGCTTCAAAAAGCTTTGGAAGCAGCAGGATCCAGCTTTCCCTGCTCCAAATGAAAAGCAAGCTTCCCTTTTTGGTGTAGCTGGGCACAGCACTGGGACATGGGTGAATCACAAGTTATTGCCTCTGAACCCTGAGGTGATTGATGTGGTAATACAAGATAATAGCAAGAACTATGCAAAACCCAGGCAGTCCCCAGAACACCTCCCTCCTCAAAATGCTCCTTGGAATAACTTGTAGCATCTTAGTTGCAAATTAAATTAACAGGATTTCCTCTTCTGTGTCAGAGGAAGGGCTGAGAGTTCAACTTCTTGCTTCAGAAAAGCAGCAAATGTCAGAATCAAAATGTGATTTAGATTCTTCAGCTGACATTTTGTGAAATGGACAGAGTGGAGCAAGTGCAGAACACTCAAGGAGATGCTGGAGAGCTGAGCTAGAAAAGCACACCAAATATCTCCTTTCAAGTTCTATCTTTCAAAGGCTGGTGGGGGGGGAAAAAGTATTTGGTAAAAACAAGCACCTGCTGTTCAGCACAGAGAGCCAAAGACAGAGGACAGCTTCAGGATCTTTGTGGAATGAGTTTATGCAGAAAGACAGGCCATGAACATTGATCTCCTCCTCCTGAAAACAGCCAGCAAGAATAGCCCTTTTCTTCTCCTCCTGTTTGTGCAGCTGTAGCCTTGCTGGCAAGAGGGGAAGGAGAATGAGCTTGAATCCTGAAAGGAAAGAAAGAAAACCAACAAAACCCAGTGAGTTCCTGAGAAAAGCAGCCTATCTCCTAGACTCGTGCATTAAGGCTGTTGCTTTGTTCCTAGATTCGGGCTCAGACATATCATTAGCATTCCCAGCTCACTCCTTCCTCATCCTCTTTATATGCCACTCACAAGTGGAGGGCTTTTTAATAAGAAATTGGAGAAAATTTGATAGTACAGCTCCAAAATACAATATCCACACAGCAGCTACCACAGCATACCTCAGCTGGGCAGAGGGTACGAGCTGTGAGGTGAACAAAAAAGCACATTTTTTATCAGCTTTGGATAGAAATTGTAACTTCCTGCCAGCTTTTGTCAATTAGCTCTGTATATGCTGCTCTGGCAGCCCAGACAGCTCCCCTTTGCTAAAGGCAACAAATAAGCACCTTGTTGAAAGATCATACAGCTGTTACCCAGGATCCTACTTAGAATTTTTATTTTCCAATCTGAGTTAAAAAAAAAAAAATTGGAAAAAAAAAAAAAAAAGCAGCAGGGTAAATTGTCTTTCTAAAGCCAGGGAAAGAAAACAAACTCAGGGACACTTTGTGCCAGAGCTGTCCAGAGATAATGAACTCAAGGATGCTGCCCCATCCTGCCCTGCTGGCAGGTCCAGCTGCTGAGGGGAACATTCAGCAACTTCCTTACCAGGCAAGTAGAGAATTTCTCCTAAATTTAACACCTCTGGTCACAGAGACACAGAAACTCTGATGTACCATAGAAACACTTCTAGTGTCAGTATTTATTTTTACCTTAATATACATTTATACAGGCCATAATAAAAAGGCTATTACACAACAGTTCAGTGAGTTATTACCTAGTTCCAAGAATAATGCATGCAATTACAAAGGAGAGGTAGAAACACCGTATTAAAGACCTAAAAATACAAACATTATATAAACAAACACTTTCAAATTAACTGTTGGAATTTCATACAGATAAATAAGGTAAAAAGTACATTACTCTGTCAAAGTAAAGGAAACACATGGTTATCCCAACACTGAAACAATATTTTGATGTGTAAGCCCTGTACAACTTTGTCAAATAGTTCAGACCACTGTGTTTAAGAGGATTAAAATGATTTTGTCCTGGAGAATGGTTTATTCAAGTATTCAAGCAGTTGAGTAACAAAAAAGTCCCAAAAATAAAGTATAGGAACCATTTCCAGAGAAGCTGATCTGCCTAAATACTTTGCAAATCGCTGTCCTGATGATCTCATGGGATGCTTGAAATGACAATGCCTATAAGGCTAAATGAAGCTTCCCACCTCTCCCCCAAAATGCACACAAAATAATCCTGATTTTTCACACACTCTATATGTAGAGATTCTACATCATTTTATCAGCATCTCAAACCACAACATTATTTTCTGGTTTGTGTTTTTTTTTTTTTTTTTTTTTTGCATGGTTCCTTGCAGAACCTTTCAGTTTACAGTATTTATTGTAATACTGCCCAAGAAACAAACTACAGAGAACTGTCATTACACCCCTAAAGACTGCAGGCATTAATGCACATATTGCATGCACAACAAAAGATGCAACCAAATCTATAGAAAAAGCAAACAACCAGCAACTCATCATTGCTATTACTGAGAAAGTCCAGAGCAGTAGTTACTCAAGTATTAGACAAATAGGTATAAAATGGAAAGGTTCACATGAATACAAGTTTTTACACAGTTTGTTTGAAAGTCTTCTAGAAGCTACATTTGAAATTCTGAAAAGAATTTTATGTACACTGAAATGAAATTCAGCCAAGTCCATTGTGCCTTCTTTCTCTAGATTTTTTTTTTAATACAGTTCTTCAAAAATGAATATACAGTTGCTTTAGTAAATTAGTGCAAAACAAAATATTTTGGAAGAAGATCATCAAATTGTATCCACATCAGCTGAAAACCCCCGGGGATTTTGCACAGATGGAGAGAATTTCTTCCATCCCCACTTTTCCCCTGGGGTAAGAGCATGTTTGCCATCCCTTCATATGACAACCTGAGCCATGTGTACAATAGGTGAGCTCCCAGACAAGGCAGCTGAGCTCCAAAAAGCTTCAAGCAGCACTTGCACATGGTTAGGGTTTCCCAAATTCACTCAGCCACATTTTACTGAACAGCTTAAAAACTCTTGAGGGAATCTTCTGAGGAAAATGTCTTTTTTTTTGTACCTGATGCAGAAGGATCCGCTCTCTAAAAACCTCACGAGGGAAAAACAAACCCTGATCATTCAAGTTCAAAGCACACGTACAAGGATCAGTTTGAAATGTGAAGAGAGATTCTTTTAAATTCTGTTGCTAGGAAGGAAAAGGAGCTGCTGGATCGGTAAGGCAAGTGTACTTTTGGAATTTCTCCTCTTTGAATATGCTGCTGTTTCTTTGGTAGTCACCACAGAAATGTAAGAATCATCTTCCACATGGGGCAGAACAAGGACAACAATGAAGCTGTAGTGAAAAAAGTGCAGTATCACTGATGTGGTCCCTTATGTTCACACCATCTGGTCCTCAGGATATTCCTACTGCTCATACACAGCCACTGTGCTGTAGCAGAGTGCAGAAAGCCTTCGCTCGATGCTGGATTTATCTGCAGAGAGAGGCACAAGGCAGGTGATGAGCAGAGTTATTTTACAACAGGTTAATTCCATGTAATTTTTATTATTCAGCTGAACTTACACTTGTGTACATTTTCTATATCTGCAGGGTCTTGCAGTATTTTAGTCAGTCCCTCCAGCAGCAGGGCTGCCTTGTGGTATCGATATGTGATATCCTCAGTCTGCTGGAACATCTCATCCAGAGCTGCCGACTGCACCTGCAATCAGTCAGGACATTCAGCTTCAGACACTCCAGCAGGCAAGCAGCAAAATGAAAAACTCAGAATTGATCACTTGAAAGCATCATTAAGAAACTATTTTTCAGGTTTGATTTAGCTGGTGTGTTGTTGTAACTAAGAAAACAGAACAAAGGTGGAACTAGATGATCTTTAAGGTCCCTTCTAAACCTTTCAGTGATTCTGAGAGGACACAGCACCTGTGCTGTGGTAACTGAGAATATTCTGCATTAAAAAAAAAATCTAGAAAAGCACTTTTTCACACCTGCTTTCTCTTGTAAAGAAACATTAGTTGTGCACAACATCACCATTGTCAGGGTTAAGCACAACATTTGCCAGAATCTTTTGTGTGACATGAGAACTCCCTCTCATCACTAAAGCAGTCAATGTTCCTTTGTGGTCACTGAAAATATCAATTCTATTTTCTGGTTATGTAGAAGAGATATGTGAGAGAAGGCAGCAATTCCTATAGTTCAGGAAGAGGAGGGACTTACCATTTCCACAGCACAGTTGTAGATGAGCTTCTCTGCAGTTACACTGTTGATTTCATCAATGAACCTTTGCTTGTCCGAAAAGAAACGATTCAACTTTTCTGTCAATTTTTTGCACATTCCAATACAGAATTTGTATCTCTCATTGAGGCTTTTCACAACTGGGAAAAAGGTAAGAAGAAATTTTAAAAAACCCCAAAAAACCAAAAAACCCAAACAACAACTTAGATTAAGTTCAGCTTTGCAAAGTAAACTTGTTTGAACTTGTAGTTTTAGTGTTTATTTACTCTACTACTTCTGACTTGAGTATCTATCAAATAATTTCCATTTCAAGTTAATGAATACCCATTTCCCAACTGTTTCTGGCTGTTTACTATCAGAATTGTGCAATTGTACATATCTACAGTTCTCCTGCAGAGAAGAATAAACAAAACAAATGTTGCAACTTAAACTTTCTGAGTGACGTATCAGCAAAAAAAATTCCCGAGCAAAGCAAATTAGATGATGTTGCATCTACCTTGCTTAACAGCAGTGGATGGGTTCAGTTTCCCAGATTTGACCTGTGCTTTGGCAAGATGCAGAGAAGATGCCAGTAACTGGGCAGCTTTCATATACAACACCAGCTGCTCCACTTGTCTAGGGAGAAGAGGGGAAAAAAAAAGTAATTTATGCATCAAAATACCTTTTTTGAATGCATTCAAGCCAGGGGCAGACACCACTTTTTAATCACAACACCCCACAGGATGCAGCAACAGCAGAAAAGGAAGACAGATGTTTAAAATGCAGCTCCACCCCTCCCTTCCCTTCACAAACACTCTGTCATGGGGTGAGGGGACATCTGCTCATTTGGGAGCTGCAGCAGCAAAGAAACTGCTTTAAATGCAGACGTTTGAAAAAGGAGCACTTATTTGTGGGGACTCTTTGCCTGAGGTCAACGTCTCACCACAAGTGACTGGGTGTACTTTTCATTTCCTATCCCCCTGGAATTCTCAGTTGTGAAAAGCAAACACTTTACAGGGGTTTTCTGTTGGGTTTTTATTACTTCAGGAAGAAGGCAGGAAGTAGAACTGCCCTTTCCCACCACTTCAAATTTCTCCTGTTTCTCCTTGCTTTTGATTTTGTATTAGAGCTGATTGACTATTTTTTCCAGTGAAACCAAATTTGGATACTTCTTCTCCCCTCCCAACCTCCACCTTCAGTCAACAGGAAGGGATGAGGGCTCAGATCTGCCAGAGGCTGGTACACAAGTTTCCAGGCTCAGAAATGCACTGCTGCACCTCAAGCCTTAACACTTTTCCCAGAAAAGTGGCAGACCAGGAAAAAAATCTCATCTTTGCTCTTTGATCTGTCTTCAATTGTTAAAAAAATAATTCCTATAAAGATTCCCTACAGGAAAACAATCACTCCCAGCAAGAAGGGCGGAGTTCCAACACATTTTTGATGTGCTGGATCTTCACTAATTCTCCATTTGACTGCATACTCACCCCCATTCCTTGCTGAGCTGGCTGATCTGATCCACAACGATGCTCTCCTGGATCTGGTACAGTGACACAGCAGAAGTGCACAGCTCTGGGTTTCCTCCTCTCACTGCTGTCAGATCCAGAACACACTCTGTAAATGTCAGCATCATGTTTAGGTGACGCAGTGTGTCTGTGTGCTCTCTCTGTCAGAGGGAAAGATAACAGCAATTTAACCACTCTAAGTCATCAGCCACATTTAAAACTCTTGTTAATCATTTAAAGAGTTCTTGGTATGTCAGTTCTGTGCAAGAATCACATTGTGGTAGAGGCAGCATTAGGGATGACAGAACCAAATGGGCCTCAACAGATCTGAACTTGTCCTCTGCTAATGAATTCAAGATATTGTAGCTTATACTTTAGATTCTTTCATCAAAGCCAAAGGAATTGGCACATGGAGTTCTGTGTTGAAACCTGAGGAACTAAAGGAATCACAAGTGGGACAAATTACTTATTATCAGTGACAGAAAAGTATGCTTGGCACTTGTGAGGCAAGTAAGGAGCCAGGAGAAATATTTGGCTTTTATTATGTAATAGACTTAATACCTACAAAAGAACTGATCTGCCTGACTCAAATTCACACTTGGTTCTGGAATGGAATTGTGTTAAAAGGTGGCTGTTACCAAAGTCTACACTTTAGACTAAAAACTTCAATTGGAGTGAGCAACTCACTCTGCTCTGTTAGTAAAACACAGTTTTACTAACGTGTACACACAGTACATATGCAGAGCTTCTCCTCCAAAAGAAGCCTTCAAAATTAATCAAACATGTCTTAGCAATATTTGTAATACTTTCATTAATAATACAGGTCTAAATACATTTTAAGCTCTATCTGTGGCAAGAATACAGTGTACTGGTAAGCATTCATGTTACAAGAGATATTCAGTAAGGACCCAAACACCTTCCAGCAAAATGTGAATGAGAAACCAGAACAGCAATCTGTCTCAAGAAATGTACACTCCAAGAATAGCATTCTGGTGAAAGACCACCCCAATTTGTGTTTTTAAAGTGTCACTCCCCCACAGATTTAAAAAAAATATAGGACAGTCTTCCCACAAGTAGGATTGAACGTCATTCCCTGACTGTGAAGAAGCAATGAAATGCCCAGAGGGGTTTTGTTACTGTCAGCACCCACATCCACTGGCACTGAACAGAGGCCTCTCTGGGAGGCTCTGCTGGACAAAAGCAGTCATGTTCCTTTGCTTACCTATTCAAACATATGAAATGCCAGCAATAACTACCAAAGAGAAACTGGCAACTACTGACACAGCAATATTTTTAAGACCTTAAACAAAAAAAACCCCCAACATATGAGACAGCACAGAGAAAACTACAAAGCACACAGAGCAATCCTGCTTTTACCACATCTGTTTCAGCAACATCACACATTAGAAAACATGTTTCTATACCTCCATTAAAGTTTCCTCAGGCAGTTCAGGAGCTTCAAAAGTGATGAAGCCCTCTAGGCTGGGAGGGGAAGTACCATAAGGGATGTACTTCAGACTTGGAGCTGCCTCAGCCCCTGGAGGAGAGGAGCCCATATAAATTCCAGGAGGAGAGCCCATGTAGACACGGCCACTCGTGGAGCACAGAGACCCTCCAGAACTGTTTGATCCCACTGCAAGGAAAATAACACACACATTCAGTCTGATTCAGCACTGGGGCAGTGGGTGACAGCAGGTGACATGTGAGGAGCCAGCACAGAGTCCTCCATGGGGCTCTCCTCACTGCTCCCTGCGTGGCTCTGCAGAGAGAGCAAAGGCTGCTCTGTCACAAGTGACAACTCCTAACAGATTCTGGGATTCATGGCTGACAAGAACTTCAGGTTGTGCTGTGGTTCACACTGCTCACCTGAAGCCCTTAACCTTGAGGTCTTTGATATTGGGCAGCACAGCTGACTCTTGCCAAAATGCAGGCAGCTCTCACCCTTGGTGTGCTGTTTCTGGGACAATGCTTGGCAGCAGGCAAAAATCAGAATTCTGACTTTTCCTCTCCACCTTTGCCATAGAGATCACACTCCAGTGAGGGAGTAAAGCTGTGTACACAGGAGGTTACTCAATGCTGGACTGTAAGTCTGTGCCTCTGACCCTCTTTAGGGGGAAAAGGCAGAAACCATCTGATATTAATCTGTACTTTCCAGAGCACTTTTACTGTAGGCCCTGTGCAAGGCAGCAAGCAGGCCCCAGAAGTGGAGAAGCCCAAGTGCTGCCTTTGAGAAATGCCCACACAACTGCAAGGAAAGTCTTACCTGAGGTGGTTCTGGTTCTGAGGACCATGTGGGTGCAGGTGGGAGGGGTGGCACTGCTTGGAGGGGACCCCACAGTGAACATGACAGCCCGAGAACTTGCCCCACTTCCCATGGATGGAGTTGCCATTGCAATTCCATAGGCTCCTGCTGGAGCTGGGAGAGAGCATTTCAGCAAGTTAGTCCCTATTCCATGTAATCACACCAAGAAGTAATTATATGCAGCAAATTGGAGCACTGCAACACAACGTGCTTTGATGCACATCCAAGCCCTGGACTAGTTAGAGGTTCTCACAGGAAATAAAAGAAGCTGAGTGGACAGTCTTGGTGAGACAAAAACAGTCAAGGTGCAGCTTAATGTATATTTTTACTTTCAATATCTCAGTGTTCTACTCTCACCCAGAAAAGAACAACAGAGGCTCCCTGAGAGCCTGAAGATGTCAGTTTTGCAGCAAAAGATACAGCAGGAAAATTCTAAAGGTAGATCATGACAGGTCTGAGGGCCACAGACCAGCTCTGTCTGCAGAACTCCTTACACCTGCTCAGAAGGGAGAACTGCTGGTGGCAAGGGACAAGCTCAGGAAGGAGGAGGAAAACAACCAACCAAACACACAGAATTATATAAATTTGCTTTCACATGAAATCAAGGTGGAATTAGAAAATGAAAAGCCACAAATGCTAAATTAAAAATAAAAACAAACCAGAAAATCTCCAACCCCTCTAGCCAGCATAGGCAGTCAAGCTATTTCTGTGTTTAGCACAGAAATAAGTATTTTTCTGTCTCAGTTATTTTTAAATCTATGCTAAAGAAATGGAACAGATCCCCTTAAACATTAAAAAAAGCCTTCTGTGCTGAGGCTAAAAATTGTCAGAACCAATTCTCGAAGTTGGAAGCAGAACTGTGATCCAGCTGGCATTCCATAAAAACCCAGGCACAGGGAAACAGCTTGGATGGATCACTGTGATCCTTACCTGTATCCATTGGCCTCTCTGTGTTGAGACTGTCTGTACTGCCTTGGTATAACTGGCTCCCAAGGTTGGTCTTTACCTGTTGATCTGACAGCTTCCCAGTACTAACAGACCTGGACAGGAAAACACATGAATTTCCAAAAAAAAAAAGTTATTCAGGAATATCATCCAACTTGCAACTAAGGATAATTAAGATTCTTGGTATTTACTACAGAGAATTTTTCAACAAAAATAGACAAAGTACTGAAATCTTGCTTGTTATCATGAATCTTCTAAAATAGAGCAAACCATAAAAAATAAAATAACCTTTTTTCTTTTGAAAAATTTATATTGCAAATTTTGTCATAGAGATTCTCAAGCAAAAGCTGAACTGGCTTTATAGAGGCAATGAAATTCCAGATTCAGCTAATCAAAACAAAAGGGAACTAGACAGTAACACAAAGTGCTCCAGGAAGTCTCTACTATATTTATAGCCAGTACAAAATGTTTTCTGTTGCACACACCAAACCTCAGCATCCCCTCACAGCTTTTTCATCCTCTGAGAGCTGCTGTGTGCAGTTCTGCTGCCCAGCTGCCTCCCCCAGGGATGCAAAGTTTCTCCTAAAGCAAATGGGAGATCTCTAAGTTATCATTTAAACAGAGAGCTTTGGGCAAATATCTCTTATAAACACCTCACCTGCTCAAAGATGCCCCTCCTCTTTCAAAATTAGGCCTGAAATTTGATGAAATGTTCTGTTCCTGGCAGTGCCTACCTGCCAAAGGTGGTTTTGCTGTGCTGTTCTCCTGCCTGTTTGTCAGCTGCCTGGCTGGAGTGGAAGTGTGTGAAGTCCCTTGGGTCAGTGATATCTTTAGGCTGCAGTGGGGTTTCAGCCAAGCCCTGGCGATTCGCCAGGGCCAGCAAATTGGAGGACGCTTGAGTTTTAGGTATTTTGAAAGGAGCTGTTGCCTTTAAGAATCAAGAGCAAGAACACAGAAAAAAAAAATCAAAGTTAGAACCCCAAAATATTCTTGGGTTCAGGTATTGTTACTGAGAGCTGCAAATTTAACAAACCTTAGTGGGAGAGCCGATGATTGTTGGCAGTGGGGTTTTGAAGAGCCAGTCTGAGCCCCTGGGTGAGGATCCCATGTGCTTGGTAGGGGATGTTCCCAGGCTACCTGGCCTGCTTGGCTGTGGAGAATGACTGTATCCATACCCAGCATAGGATGGGCAAACTGGGTCTGAATGCTGCTTTCTGAGCTTCTGCTTGTTTTGGTAGATATCTGTGAGAGTAGGAGCGCTCTGCAACCTCGCTCCCATCAAAAGCGACTGTGGAGACTGAGATGGTGGTATAGGAGAACCTGGGGAAAGGACAAACAATAAGGTAAAATTCTACTTGCAGTGCTTGCAAAGTGTATTGATAAAGCCCAAAATTCCAGAGAACAACATTAAACTGCAAACATTGAGATGTGTTTGATCATTAGCTCACTAGACAGCAAGTAGAATGGATTTAGCCCATGGATTATTTGAACTATTGCTACACCACACTGATGAGACCTCCAAGCTGCCAAATAGGCACAATTTCAGGCTGACAGCTGTCCTGGCAGCTGCAGTACATCTGGCAACCTGCACCAAGACAAATAAAGTGGTTGGATTCAGCAGGAATGGCATAAGCAGCATTGAAATTCCAAGCTGAATAGAGGTTCTCAAGGCCTGGAATGATATTCCTGCAAACAAGAGCGTGAATGCAACATCGCATGTTAACGACTTGTTTTGTGTGTAATGACTTCATCTGCAGACACAAAGGCAGCTCATGTTCCTGCAAGAAGAGAACTAGGTACTAAAAAGAACCAAATTATTCAGATGGAACAATTTGGGGATATTACTTAGAGCAGTTGTTTAGTTTTTAGTCTGTCAGACAATCTTTTCCCAAAAGCTGACAGAGGAAGTTTACACTTAGTTATGAGTGCTGTTTCTCCTAAAGCAAATGGGAGAGCTCAAAGTTATCATTTAAACAGAGGGCTTTGGGGAAATAACTATTTATAAACACCTCACCTACCCAAAGATGCCCTTCCTCTTTCAAAATTAGGCCTGAAATTTGATGAAATGTTCTGTTCCTGGCATATGTTTTTATGTCTCATGATAGGGAACAGTGCAAAGCTACAAACAGTACATCAGGGTTCAGCTTTATAGTCACAGCTGCCCAGAGAAAATGCCTGTCTGTAACCTCCAAGAACTGACATTGAAGTGAGTTTCACTCACGTCAAAAAAAAAAAAAAAAAAAAAAAAAAAAAAAAAAAAGAGAGAGAGAGAAAAACTGAACCATACAACTAGAGAATGTTTTTAAAAGCTGGCCACGACAATCTTCTGAGAGAGGCTTCATTTCATAAATACCTGCCCACTCCCAGCTTCTTGCAGTTTGCTCAGTAAAGTGCCCAGCTGTTACAACACATCTTTCAGCCTTCTTAAGCCCATGTTTTTGCTAGTTGGATTTTGAATATGAGCTACTTCATCTTGATTTCATTCCACTCCATTAGGCAGTATGTTTCAGAACAGCCTGCCTGCCTGCAGCTCTAGCAGAGGGATCAAGTCTATTTCTCATTAACTTTCCAGCCAAGAATTTGCTTGCCTGAAATCCCTCTGCTTGTCTGTCTCACAGCACTGGGAAGTCCTCACCTGTCCTTTTAGAATCCCTCTGAAATCTCACTGGTTACTGTTCCAGTGTTGTTGCCACCCCAGGGAAGGCTTCTGAATTAAAAGTGTGTCCTCTGCTGCCACTGGCAGCAAGAACAGCTCAATTAGTTCAGAAGCTACATTACGAAAGACATCTTCAGTCCTTAGAAAAATCTCAGCTCAGATGACCTCACCTCACCCAAAGCAAAAAATTGCTTCCCATACACATTTAAATGCTGAGAAACAGACTTGCTGCAATTTGTGGTATAGTAAAAACAGAAAGACCACTGCAGTCATTTCAAATTAAGAAGTGAAACAAGGAGAAAAAGAATGCAGAAAACATGAAGAAATCAAACATTAAAACTCCTGCCAGCCATAAAAACAGTGCTGTGGTGTGTTACAAGTTAGTTTGGGAAAAGGCACTAAACCAACAGCCTGACAAAACCCTATCCAAAGAAAAGTTGCATCAAGAAAAGCAAACAGTGCTTTTTGTTCTTTTCACACACACCCCTTTTCACTTTTTAAGAGACCATTTCATATCTAAGGATTCACTCACACCTTTTGTTGAGCCAGCCAATGGCACAGCAATTATAAAGGCAATTTTTGAGACACGTCATAGAACTTATTTCATATGGATGAAATCATTCCCAGACATGGCTACTCCAAGAAGTGAAGGCTCTATCATGTCCAGATGGTTTTGGACAAGTGTTAAATAGGAGAAAACCTCACAATGCAGTTTCAATACCACATTTTAGAAAGTCAAAATAAGAAGTATAATAGTATTTTAGCTAGAGAACAAAATGCACCCAAAATGTGCACAGAGCAGAAGAATGAGTTGCTGAATTGCATATTTTTATACCAAATCCTTCTGGCATTACAGTGCAATTCCATCTTTAACAGTCTCAGAACTCAAGTTCTATTTCTTCCTGATTTTTTTTTTTCCTGCTGGCATGCCATAATAATTTATTACATGCAAAGCTTGCTGACTGCTTAGCAACAGTAACATCAGATCCCAGGCAATTTCCCAATGGAATGATGAAAACGTGTTGCACGCTGTGCACTGGCAGCTCTGCCTCCCTTTTCTGAGAACTGGCATGACAGAGCTGGTCTATCAAAACCAGATTCTGAGAAGCATGTTACTACCATTCATTATAAACCAGCCCTGGTTCAAGACAGGCTTCATTAGAGTTGTTGTTCCATCTTGGGAACAAGAAATTTCAGTCGCTGTCTTATTGTGTAGGGAATTAGTTATGGGCAAATGTGTCACCCAGGCCACAAATGGGCTGCTTCCACCAGAACTCAGTGTCTCCTCTTAACCCATTCTAATGTGTGTTGGCTCTCTTAGCCCCTCACAAAATGCTCCAGAAACTCTATCAAAATAATGCTGATTGCAATGTCCAAAGTCACTCACCTGAGAAGTTTCTACTCCTTGATTCATGTCCTTGGAGTTGTCCACAACAGCAGTGCCCAAGCTGCTCAGGTATGGTTCCAACTATGCAAACAAAACCAAAATGTAGGTTTACACTTTATACTTCACTTAAAAAGACAAAGCAAGTGAAAACCTACTCAGTTTACTTCTGTGAGCCATTTAACAGAAATTATTTCCGCACACTTGACCTGGCTGGGCAGATTGTGTTTTAAGATTAATTTCAAGCAAAAAAGATAGTTCTGAATAACTGCTGCAGATAAAACTTTCCTAATTGCTAAGCATTTCTGTGCTTACCTAGTGGTGAAGGAGAATATGGTCTGGAAGATCCTGTGGACAACCTGCGCCCAACGGCCTGGGCAGTGTCAGCTGGCACAGGAGAGCACGAGCCCATCTTCATGAAGCCCATGGGGCTGGTGTTGGAGCGCCTCACAACCCCGGCTCTGCAGGGGAAAAGCGTGGTCACACACACTCTGCTCACTGCTTCAGGGAGATAAGCTTCAGAACCACCCCCCTGAGGAGTCTGAGCAGTTAAAGCAAATACTGGTGTTTCAAGAGAAAGCTAAGAATTTAAGCTAAGCTTTCCTACTGACAATAATCGAGATTTGATTCTTTTTGTTATTGCAGACTTTTAAACTTTGAATGCTATAACAGTCTGTTAACTGGAGAACATTAAAACAGACTTCCCTCAGTACACACTCATCTTCATAAAACCTGATCATCAAAATTTTTTTTTTTTAATTTCACAACCAAGTATTGCTGTAAATGCCCATTTTTTAATCAGCAAAGATACTGACAAAATTGTCATACTGGGCCTGGAATACAGATCAGATAACTGAAAACAGATTACTTAAAGGAAAGTCATTTCCCTGAATGTACCAACTATAATCAAATCAGGGATCCTGGAAAAAATATGCAAGAAACCCTGAGTTTTGTTTTTTGTAAAGATCTCCAGAGTTCTGAGTAGTCTATTTATGAGTCTTTGACCTTCACAAGCCTGATCCTGTAGACCACAAGGCAGAGAATAAGCCTGGCTCACTAGAGCTTTGTAATGAGACAAGCTGGTTAATTAGCATGCCAAAAATCGTTTCCTTGATACTCTGCAGAACAAAGCATTCATCTCATCACTACATGTGTGAAAACAAAACATAACTTATTACTGACATTTCAGTTTATGATGTAATGCCATGCAATACACAAAGAGCAGTAAAAAAGCAAGATTTCATCTTTTTACCTTCTTGGGTCGCATTTTGAGTGAAAGAACAAGCTCATTTTGTTTCCATGAAATATTTCAAGTGCCCATCCAACAATCTTGAGATTGTGAAGGGCTTTTATTTGTTATCATTGAAACGTCTCTTAAGTGTGGAAAAAAATTAGACATCAGCAAGAAAGTAGGGACATCTGCCAGGGTACAAACACCAACCAGACCCAAGAGAAAGGAGTTAAAACACCCATCCTCACCTGGGTGATCCGTGGGGGTTTGACACGGGGCTGGCAGTGGAGGAGAGGTGCTGCTCGATGCGCTGGTAATTCCGCAGCTGGGTGGGAACCGGGATCGGCGCCGTCTCGCTGCGGGGGGACACGGAAGGCTGACAGTGCCTGAAGGTGGAAGATGTGGAGACAGGAGATGGAGACAGGAGATGAATACAGGTAGGCAGGTCTCACTCTTTCTGAGTTGTACTGTAGGAATTTGGAGAAAATCTAGGAAACAGGTGAATAAACTTCTGTGCTCCCTGGGTGTGCTGTGATCTCGGCTTGTCCTAACCCAATAGTGCACGGGGGAGGATCAGGAACTGCTCAGGACTCCTTGCCTTCCCTGCACTGGCTGGGATCACATGGAGCTGGGAGTCAGCCCTTGGTCACACATCACTGAGATCTCCAGATCCCTCTGACTCCCTGCCAAGCCGCCTGCTGTGTTTACCACACTTGAAAATAACGTTCTAGGAAAACCCAGAGCGCCAGGGACAGGAAGTTCAGAGCAGGGCTGGAATGTGGACAAAAGCCACCGAAGCACAGGCAGAGATATCCCCAGAGACACTGTGAACTTGCAGGAGGAAAACATGTTATGTAATGCAATAACCAACCCCTGACAGGAGCAGCCAAAGCACACACCTGAACATTCATCCACAGATTCCAACTGCAGATTGCTCAAGTTCAGCTGCAGTGTCAGTGACCTGCCTCGCCTCAGCGTGGCTCCTGATTAGGGACTCAAACCACTGCATGTAATCAGTAACCAACACTTTTAAAGGAAAACAGAATTCAACGGAAAGAATTTCAAACAAATGAGCTGTTTGGAAGATAATTGTTTTACTGTCTGGTCCTTTATTGACCATGTCTTTCTTAAAGAAAGATTACAAATTCTTAGAAGAAATGTGAAAAAAATTCTCCAGAAGACAGGCAGTTACAAGACTCACTGCCTGGCTCCAGCTGAACAGAAATCTGGGTTTTTATACTGTAATTGTCCTTTTCCCTTGGCTACCACTTAGAATGAAATATTACTTCCTAATAGGCACAGAACTTCCTTAGCTAAAGAAAATAAGTTTGTCCTGCTGTTGCCACCCAGTTTCTGGATCCCACAGAGCAATTTGGAAGTTGGCTGTGGGCACATAATCAGCAGAAAGTCTGAAAACTTCCAGGCAAGGAGAAGGACTCCCAAGTGGAAACCACAGGAAGGCTGTGGGCAGCCTGCCATGACTCAGGGAGCCCAGGGAGCCTCTCCCCAGGAGAGGGAAGCAGATGTTATTTAAACTGTGGCAGTGACACTCAGGAGACCATGAAGGCACTTCAGCTTTTAAAGAACTCAGCACAGAAAATGCCTTTCCCTGCTCTCAAATAGCACTGCAGGTAAGCCCAGGCAAGCTCTTGAGCTGTGAGCTAACAGGAGGCAGCAGTGCTGTGTGAGTGGGGTGCAGAGGCACAGCCCCATCAGGGCTCCCCAGCTCAGGCCCAAAGCTGAGCTCTGGCCAGGCATCCTCCAGTCTGATGTGGTTTGTTACCAGTCAGAGCAAATGCAGCACAGATGTGTGCAGAGCTGCATGCAAATCTTGTTTCTCTGAGATCCACGAGATAAAACTGGTAATAAACCACAGGAGAGTGAACTACCTCGACCTAATCTGCCCATTCTGGCTGGAGACTGTCTGTGAAGGGAGACAAGACTAAGCAGTGTAACTGTGGGCACAATTAATTCAGTCTTATCTGCTAATCAGAAAGATTCCCTGTTCACAGGGCATAACCTTTTGTAAAACACCAAAAAACTAAAAGAAACAACCCACAAATAATGAAAGAATATTTGTCAGGAAATAAAAAACGAAACCCCAAAACCAAAACCAGCATCTTGTAGAATACCAGACATACATTCTGCTTTCTTCAGACCATGCCCCATGCAGCCACTGAATTAACTCAGCCAGTAATTAAATCAAACTATTATAGTACAAAGAGTGTGAACAGTAGGCACCTGTTTCTAATCACATGACCAGCTAGCTCTTAGTAATGTACAGATAACACAACTGGCATATTTTCATAAAATTTCTGACTCTAAAAACTCTGCCTGACACAACTTAAAAAAGGAAAGAACAGTGTATTTATATTACATTGTACATGGCCAATTCAGAGCAAATGGATCTCTCTACAGGCAAACCATCCCTATTATCTGCCCTTAAACATTAAACATGAGGCTAAAAGCTGTATCGACAGCCCCTGTCAGCAGATTTCACCAACTGCACAAAGATCAGCACAAAGTAACAAACTTTTCTTGTGACAAGCATTTCTAAACAAATAATGCTGACTTGCAGCCCTCTAGCACAGCCAAAAATGTACCCAACATAACAGCTTTATTCCCCAGTTAGCCACTCATCTTCTTTCTGTTTGTACTGAAAACATCATGAAATTCATCATTTGAACAAATTCTGCTTAGATATTCCATGAGTGGTTAAACACCATAATTAAGCTTTACATTTTCCAATGTAACACAGGAAATATTTCAGACCCCACTAATGAAAATCAGTTCTATTTTAAACCATCAGAAACTGAAGCCTACAGCCATGTGGAAGAAAGGGGACTAATTACCAGTCCTGCTGATGGAAAATCTGCAATACATGTTTAGTTCCTTCATGTGACTTTGGCATCTTGTGAGACACAACCATGAAATTCACAGTAATCACTTGCACAAAAGCCACACCCAGTGACCAGACAAACCAAACCAGCCACGAGACACAAATCCACAGCAATCTGGGCTCTCAAAGTTCCTCTTCTCTCACAACCACTGCTTAAAATGTATCTGCATTCAACATCTTGACTCACTATATGAAGGCTGTGCCGTGCTTCCCAACACCAAAAAATACAAGTCAGTTATGTCCTTAAATTTCTGCTTTTAAACAGTTCAAAATTTAAACAGAGAAGAGAGCTCTCAGCTCTTGCTCAGCTCTCAGCTTCTTAAGGAAATCTTTTGGGGATGCATCTAAGAAGGCATGAAGGGTAGAGAGCCTGGAGAAAAGAGGTCTGGCTTCTATTTTAGTCCAGTTCCACAATTAAAAACAAAAAATAAAGCCAAAACCATAAAATAGCAGAGAATCTCAGGCCACACCTGTTAGCTGCACCAGAAGCAGCACTTCGAGAAGAGGCTGAGGATGGTTTCTGTACAGTTCCTGAGCTTCCAGAAATAGTTAATGGTGACTGCCTGTGAAAACAAAAAACACTGTCAAAAGACAGGTCCTCACACCAGAGAAACTCTCTACTTGGCAGCAAAACTTCCTGAATTCAAGCTGTTCAGATACTCAAATTCAATTCTTGTTAATCTTTCAGAAAGTCCACAGAGCTATGACAATCCAGTGCTGAAAGCCCAGAACCCCCTTCTGCAGCTGCAGCATCAATTTTAGAAGAAGAGGTCTCCTTTGGAAGAAGCTCAGCACACCTACCCTCCACACATCAAGAACTCGCTGGAAGCCCGCCTGCCAGCTGCTCCCAAAGGCATATCATCTGCAGGAGGGAACACATGGAAAGAAAACCCACGTCAGCAAGCAGAATCATACAAAAAAAAAATATTTCCAATATTGCTGTTGTGGAAAAAAACTTTTCTGTGAACATACTGAAAGGTTTTGTGTAGGAAAATATCTCAAATGTGACCCCCCCCAACAAAAATGGAACTGGGGAAGGGAGTTCTTTACCAAGTTATTTTGCTGTTTGTTTGCAGGTTGTTGCCATATTAACAATACTTTTGAAATAAACTCCATTGTTTAGGAGTACAAGGTATCAGCACTGGGATGTTTACAACAATGGATGCCAAAGCCCTACAGGCAGTCATGTAGTCAAATATTTACCACAAGTTGTTGGCATCAACCAGGAATCAGCTGACTTTGGGCAATTCAGGTTGGGACCATGTCATAAATGTGCTACATCCAAGTTTTTTTCTTTTTATAAACCCAGGCTGATGCTTTTACCTGTCATGTTAGAAGTGTTTTATGTTCTTACCTTTATGTTCTTACTATTTAAAGTTCTAGAGCATGAGCTATAAATGTTCAGTGAGTCTGGAGGAAACAAAATGCCTGCTTCCTCAAAGAATTCCAGGAGAATCCTTGGGTCTTCCATCAGTTGTTTACAACTGAATCTCTTCTTCTACTGCCAAGCCCACTATTTCCCATGACTTTAAACCACCCCTATTGCATATCTGGCTGCTCAACTGAAGATAAAAATGTCCCAGATGGACGTGCAGTACCAAAGAGTTTTCTTCCAAAAAGGAATCAAACTACATAAATTAATTTCAATTTGAATTCAGACACATTTAGAGCAAAGGGAGCCAAAGAACAACAGGAGGTAGAAGCGTGTTATGAATTCAAATTGGGTTGAGATGTAAAAATAAGAAAGGTTCTTACATGAATGGTCTGAAGAGATATTGTGTGGGACAAGAACAAAGTCATCTGTGTCACAAGAGGAGTTCTTGCTACTGGTACTGGCAGAGTCTTTAGAGACTTGAAGATAGTTAGGAGGACCCAGTGGAGGGGAAGACAAATTTTCTTCCTGAATGTGCTGCATGTCTGGCAGAGACTGGAGGGGGGTGGTGGGAAAAAGAAAGTTAAAAAAAATCTGTAAATCCAGTGATTCAGAAAGTAGAAATGCTTTTGAACTATGACATTTCAAATACTGGCTAACTCTGTAGTGTCAGTTTAGACAGTTCCATACTGATGAGGCTGTGAGTTTAAACAATTGTGATTCATTCAATTATTCCTGGTGATACAGATGTACCTGTTCCAAATGTCACATAAAATTAAAGTCACTGGTTTGTAATAAGAGGCCTTAGCCAAAAGGGCCAATTCAAAATTTATCTGTAACAGCCATTACATTGCATACCACACCAGAGTATCTACAGATTTGCTGCTCTAGCATTTGATATTTGTATGTATTTTTTTACCTTAACCAGAAAGAACAACAATAATCCCACAAGATACAACACAAGGAGCACAAGAGCATCGAAGTGTTAATGGTATTTAAGGAAAAGACAGGGGTGTTCCTTGCTCTTTGCTCCTAAACATGACAGTTTACAGTGCTCAAGTATTAAAAGATTTTAAAAATTCATGAATTCTTGGCTAAACATTACAGATAATATTTTTTCAGAGGTTGTTGTGTAACACAGAACTTACTGGAGGAGAAGCAAAGCGACAAGGAGAGCTACCACAGGAACTGCCAGAGACTGAGCCTGGGTATGTGGGCACTGGTACAGGACAAGCTAGGAGAGAAAAACCCAGAGGGGAAAGAAAAAAAAGGGACTAAGACTTCAAAAGGCTGAATTTTAAACAAATTTCCTCATTGCTTCTCATTCATAAGCCCTTACACAGCTCATAAGAACAGCACATCCTCAATCACACGAGGGTATTTAAGTTCAGTGCAAACGTCAAAAGAACAAGTAAATAAGTATCACATTTCAGTCTGGCATAATGCAAGAAAGGATTCAACACTCATAATAGAGCACAACAACAGGCAGGCTGAGGAAAATGTCTCATAAACACTTGGTGTGATATTTGGCAGATCTTTCTCCCTCCCAACCCCTAACATTCATCATTTACACAAAAAAAAGTGAAAAAAACCCCCAACTACTTACATTTTTTCACTGTTGAAACGTGATCCAGGAAAGGGTGGTTGAAAAATGCTTCTGTAGAACAAGAAACAACCACCATTGTGAGTAGATGTACAAATGACAGAATTTACAGACTGTATTGCAGATGGTGATAAATGGTTGCCTTCCCAAAATCAACACTGCAGAGCCAGAGGGTGAAGAGCTTATGAAAGATTAAAGCTTTCTATGGTATGTGCTGCTATAGTTTGGAAAGGAAACAAGAATCAATTGAATAACTTCAAACATCAGTCAGCAAGGCAAATCAGACTGAATCACCAGAAGACATCTTGTGACTGCACTTAAAGCCATGTACACAAGAAACCTCCCTATACTGCTGAGGAAATTATGTTCTCTGTGGTAGTAATTCAGTTTCAGTCTGCTCTTCAAAACAGTGAGCATTTTTCACATCAGACACTGAAAGTATTTTCAGCTCTGCCTTTCCCAAGGACTGACATTTATTTTTGAAGCCATTAATGCTACACCTTAGGTGGCAAAAAAAAAAATCAGAGCACAGCCATTCTCCTTTCCACTTCCCAACAGCAAGTTATTGTTGTGCAGCCAGTTTATGGCATAAAGCAAAATTAGATACCATTTCTTTAACAATTTCCTCAGTGAACTCACTGTTGTTACATTAGAAATACTTTGCTTTTGTTGTAAATGGATATGCTGAGGCACTTTTAATTGAGCATAACCAGTTGGCCACCAGGTTACATGGAAAGTTTTGTTCTGCAAGGAGCAGTGTTCAGCTGGTTCAGGGAATTTGAGGGTTGGTGGGAGCCAGCTGCTGAGCTGGGTGAACTTTAATGTCCTAACACTGGAGGAAAAACAATGCTGTGCCTCAGACATAAGCAAATAACAAGGAGAGGAAAAAAAAAAAAGAGAAAGAATCTGAGGCCTGCAGTATCTCCCTTCCTTCAGCAACACTTTTCTCCATGGCCTGATAAGGGAAGGAATCCAGCTGTAATGCCTGAACAATGTAATTATTAACTTGAACACAGGGATCAGGTGCTCTCCAGCTTTTGTACAACACCTGCTGTTCTACTTTATATTGCTGGAAGACCAACAACATTTCCAGTGCTATTTTTACCTTAACAACAGGCGACTGGGCTCTGTTATAAACTTTTCCTTTTCACTCCCTTTGCTAAGCACATTCCAGAGCAGCCCCTTTGAGGCCCTTCATGTGGCTCAGCCAAGGAAAACATGACTTTCCTCACTGCCATTCTGCTTTCTATTTTTCTTTCGAAGCACAAATGCTTTCTCCCACCACCACAAGTGATACAGTGAATTTCCCATGTTTGAAGAAACTGGAGGGATCAGCACAGCCAGAGTGCAGAGTGGAATCAAACAGTCCATGTTTGTGATATATTACTTCTCCTACACATAGAGATTTATATACAGACCTGTGGATACTGTTAATATAATTTGTGACATTTTACCCAATAAAGGAAAGTTTTTTCTGAATCTGAACTAAAATTAAGATTAATATTTCCTGGCAGCTATAAGAAACCTGCATTAACAAGTAGTGCTGTAAAATTTAAATAAGCAGCATGAATATCATGACATACAAGATGCAGCTAAGAAGAATTAATCAAGATGTAACTTTTCAATAGTGCGTTTCCAAAGCGTGTTCTTCCAGTACATGGAGATCAGAAATGTTTGCTCCCAGTTTGATGCCAAAACACCAGTTAAATTAACAGAAATAAGACTTCAACATGAAATTTAAGGTATAGCAGTAAACCACTGAAGGAAAGAGTTGAATTGAAAAATTAAATTGATTTGTAATTCACTACTCAAAAACAAAGTCATGATTTAAGTGCATCACTTAATACTGACAGTAGTTATCCAGTGATTTGTCTTAGCTACTCTGCCTTCTTTATGAAAACAGAGAAGAAAAATCCACCACACTTCTCATGTAATTGGCTGTGGACAAAAGGTCAAGATAATTATTCTGGTCACATGAACACAACTAACAAGGAAAGTCAAAAGAGCAAGAGGGAAAAAGAAATACATACCAAAGTCCATTCTATCCTTTTGGTTTCTCTGAAGCAAACCCAAGAGCAGGTCAGCCAGGTAAGCTGATGTTTCCCTAGGAATGCTGCACACAAGAGGAAGTAAAACATGCATTAAATGTAATGCATGCATTGAATAATGCATAGCACATTGAATTTCAGGGAATCAGCATTCTGCCACGTCCCTAAGTCATCACTATCTCTGCTTTACAGCTCAGTACACTTAGTTTCAGCTAGGTACAATGAAGGCAAGATGCAACATGATTCACTGGTATCACACTACATCCTTGCAAAGATAGCAACAGCAAATATTTTTATGAATCCCAGGCATTCCCCAAGATGAAAAAGGGTTCAATCAACAAGTGTAAGTGACAGGAAAGGCCATGGTGACATACCTAGGAATCAAATTCCTGTTCTTTTCATAAAACATTCTCAAATCTTGAGGACTATTGGCCTGTCAAATAAAAATGTACATTAATTAAAGCTCCGTTTCATGGAGGAAACAGCTTTTGTACCAAAGCACACATATACAAAAAGGAGACTTTTGCATATGGGCATTAAAGGAGAAAACACCAAGCAGAGCAGTGATTTCAGCACTGAGGATCCTTATTTATGTATTTCCTCTGGATTGAACACACTCATCATGCAGACTAAGCATGAACAACTTCTCCCTTGTTGTTCTCAAGCCTTTGCAGCACCAACACTCAGACATCACTTGCTTCTGCTTTCCTGACTAGAAGCAAGAGCCCCAGGAATGTCCTTCAGACTGAGAAGAGGGAAAATGAAAGAAAGTGTTACCTGAAAAGGTGGTTTTCCAACAAGACACTGATAAATCACAGTTCCTATGCTCCACAGGTCTGCTTTAGCATCATAGTGTTGAGACATAATCACTTCAGGGGCCTGGAATGAACAGCAAGGTCTCAGAAGGGAAAACAAAGGAAAGCCATAGCAATAGGAATCTACTGTCAGAGCAGTATTAACAGAGACCACTTTATTGTAAAAGAAATTCAACATTTTCATGTGCATCGCATGGCTTGAGAGGTACCAGCTCCATCTAAAATGAAAGCTGTGCTTCAAAACCACAAAAAAAAAAAAAATAGAAATGCTGATGTTCTGAAGAAAGCATCCAGCATTTGCCATGTTTGGGAAGTAAAAAGAAGTGTTATTTACTTTCTTTCTGCAGTTCTTCTTCTGGACAAAGAACCACTAAGAAATGTTTGATGTCCCTCTGATTTTAACAATCATGATCTCCAAATCCCAAGGAGAAAAAAAAGGTAGTAAAACTATGGAAAGGGGAACTGCACTCTGTCCCTGATCCCTGTAAAGCAACATGAGGCATTTGCCAATCTGCAAGCAGTCAATTATTTTGTTCTGGCAGAAGAATGTTTGAGATAAGCAAGATAATGTGAAATATCCCTTACCATGTACATAGGGGAACCACACAGAGTTGCAGCCATCATGTTGCTGTGCAGATAACGAGCAAAGCCAAAGTCAGCTGTGCAAAAAACAACCTTGGTCAATGAAGAGAAAGATAATTTTCAAATTTTTACAGACTAGAAATCACCTGTCTCTGACTGAAATCTGCTACAATTAACAGTGAGATTGAAAAAAAGACAGGTTTAATATCTAGCCAGCTACATGGAATAGTAGAATCTTTGTCATGTTGAAAGAATAATGTATTATCTTTCAAATGAGCAAGCCAAGAAGCAGCAGTGACATCATTTGCACAAACTGCTGCTCAGGCACCTCCCCAGCTGCAGAACAGCTTGTCTGGCGTCAGCAGGAAAGGATTAAACTCACTGGCTAAATATAAATGGCTCATTAAGAGTGATGAATATACAATCTGCCTGCAGTGAAATCACATCAGGTACAAGTTGAAGAAGTCAAGTTTCAGGTGCCTGAATTTTCCATGCAGGCAAAGGTATCTGAAGCTATCAAGTAAGGACAGCAAGGGAAGAAGTTTTGTCTTCCCTGTGCAGTTTTTGAACAAAAGCACAGGAACAAACTTGGTAAAAACAAGGTAGTTTTAAATAGGCACTTGGAGTGATTAAAACTCCTCAAGTGGCCTCTGCAGAGGAGTTTGGTAGTATCCTGAATATTTGACATCTCTCCCCTGTTACAAGGCCAAACCTCCCTTCTGCCATGCCAAAAATAGGTCATAACCTTCATTTCTAAACCTCTCAAATAAACCTTAGGAGGATCTACCACTAAAAAAGAAAACAGCTGGAGCTGCAATTGGAGCCTTGCATACACACAGTTTTGAAATGGGTTAAAGGCTACTTCGAGTTTAAAAAGTTAGATTTATGCCTAACTAAAATAGTTTAGTACTAGAAACATCAGCTAAATACATTTGTCCTGCAGATTTAATCAAAAAGGTCTTTATAATTCAATCTTTTTTTATCCTGAGAACGCAGCACAGCACGAAGCTCATCATTCTCGACTTGCTGTCTGATTTGCATCAACTGAACACACTCCATACCCAGTACTTGAACTAGAGAGACATTTCTGAGGAGGGGAAACAACCCAAGAGCGCTGATTTACCCTTCCAGCCAGGGGGATTTTACCTATTTTGATGCGTATGCCACTGACACTGGATTTCCTGCGGCTGGCATAGGACAGCAGGATGTTCTGGGGTTTGAGGTCCCTGTGGATGATGCCTTTGCTGTGCAGGATGCGCATGGCTGCTGCAATCTGCTGCAGGAACACTCGGATGGTGTCCTCACTCAGAGTCCCCTTAGCTGGCAGTGACACACACAGGAGCAGGGGGGAGAATAAATAGCAAGATCTTTAGGTAAAAGCAATAAGCTTCACAGTGATCAGCTGAAAACATAGTGAATTATAATCCAGTCATCATGAATTACACTCAGAATGATCCAGTCTCCAGTGTTTTTTTCACAAATGTAAATATTCTTCACAATACAGACATCACCACAGTTTTAGAGCAGCTACAGGACTCTGAATCATCTGTTTTTCCAGTAGTTTATTCAACTTGGTAGCATTGTAATTGTAAAACTTCTCAATTGCCATTAAATCCTAAACTGGCTAAAAAGGCAGAGGAGGGAAGAAAATAAAAGTACTTCACATTAAGTGCATCCAAAAATCATGCTAAAAGCTGAAGCCATAAAATTTGTTCTTTAAACAAATGATTATGGGGACGCAGAGAACCACTCTGCTCAGAAATTTCATCCATGGTAAAACTTATTTTTGAAAGGAAGAAAAATGAGATGTACTTTTGAAAGTCTCTTCTGAAGGTATTATCTCATTCTGCAGCCCAAAAAAGCACTGAATACAAGAGCTGGATTTCACTGTCTGAGTCTTTCCAAAGGCTTTAATGGCAAGTGAATTAGGCTTTTAATACACACAGTTACCATAACAATAGCTGTGCACAGAAAAAATTCCTTCAACACACTGAGATACAAGGGCAAGTAGAATATTTTAATCATGAAAAATATGAAGATTAACATCTCTGCTCAAAATTTTGGTTGGAATAAGAATCCATTTGTCATGATTCTGCAAATTCTGTCCTTACTTTGGGCAAAACCATGGAAAATCTCTCCTAAGCCAGCACTGCCTCTATCTTCAGAGCATTATTATATAAGTAAATCAGTGGTTTTAAGTTCACATCTTGGAAAAGAAAAACAGGTGGAATCAAAACACCGGGAACAGCCCTCAAAATGCAGTTTTAGAAATAGAAACCCACATATTTTTTCAGCATGCTACTTATGGTTAACTACAGCTTCTCCCTCATTGACAAATAAGGGAATATTACATTCAGCTGTGGGAAAAAAAAAAAGCATTTTCTGTCTGTGGATTATCACATTCACCCTCATTCACCCATATTTAAAGCACAAGCAAAAAAATCTCATAGAAACACCAATGGATGTCAGGAGTACAGAATACAAACATATAAAGCAAAATAATAGAGAAATACAGTAATTACCTTGTAAGTAATCTGCCAAGTCCCCACCATTGCAGTACTGTTAAAAACAAGGGGTTTTATTCAAAATACAAGCACTGAAACACCTGCTACATCATTTCTGCTTTGTAATCTTTTAATGAAAATTAGATCCCTTCCAGCTGTTTGCCTTGAAATCGTTTTGTTAATTATTTGTAATTAATAATTTGAGGTGTCACACTTCATCAATACTTACAGTATCATAACATGAAACTGAGTAATTTATGAAACAAACTGTGCTGATAAATTTAGTGGGGCATAGGAAATTCATAATTTACTTTTCAATTTTTGTTTTAGCAAGCCATTCTTAGTTTGTAGCTGTGCAAAAGAATAATTTTGTCTAAAAGTCTTTTTAAAATCAATCAGAAACATACATGTTAACACATACCTCCATGACCAAAAAGACAGAATTGGGCATTTCCTAAAAGAGAGGAAAACTGATTTAAGAATGTGAGAAGACAAAGCCTGTACCTGCATTAACCAAATGTAACATGGGATTTTTCAGTCACTGAGACACAATGTAAAATCACTGTTTCAGAGCACAGCAAAAGTGTAGATTCTCCACTAGGAGATATTTTACATTTCCAAAAACTATTTTCATATGCAAAAAACATAAAACCACCAGGCAATACTTCCATAAAGTGTTTCCCTGAGCGAGCCCTTGGCAGAAGCACATCCCTGCCATGCTCCTCGTGGCAGAGCTGGGAGCTGTGTCCATCCTCCTCAGATTTTCCAAAGCACTGACCTCCCATGACCTATCTGCAACCTGAATTCCCTCTCCTCTAATTGGGGAAAAGTTCCTGAAAGACAGATTGCCTAACTTCTACTGTAAATTATCTACACACTCCACAAATCCAGTTTAAAAAAAAAATAAATCTGTGCTCAAACCTGACTGTAACAAAACCATTCATCCTTTTTCCAAATATTTATTTTGAGTGAGGGAAGAAAGGCCTGACGTGTCTGTGCTAATAATCAACATTGTTTCCCACAGTCTCCTGCACAAGACAGTTCTGTTTGGCCTACAAAGTTGAAGATTCTGAGTTTTTAGAAAGTAAAAGGCTTTTCTTTTTCCCCTCTGAGCTGATTAAGATTGAAAGGCAAGAACACAAAGAGAATTGGAAGAAACTAAAGGAAGCGTACAGTAAACAGGATGATGCTTTTAGTTACAGAGTGTGTTACCTCCCTTTCCCTTTAAAAATAAACTTAAACAAGGGCTGACAGATTGAGGGAAAATATGTTTTTTAAGACAGTTGAAGGAAAAAAGTGAGATGGCACCAGACAAGGCCAGGCACATGCCCCAGTGGGAAGTGGGACTGCAGACAGTCTGACTAAATTCTGCTAAACAGTGTGACAAGAAAGTCAAAAGGGACATTGCACAGCAAAATAAACGCTGTGAACTCAGCCACCTTTCTGTGCTTGCACTGAAACTTCAGCAGATGTTCAATTTGGCCACTCTGGCAAGAATTACCACCAGGGTGCCATTGTCAAGGGCTCACTAGCAGCTTATGTTAGAAAGCCTGAAAAAGAGAAATAAAACAAAAATGGGCCATGGGTGCAGGCTAGAGAAACCAAAGACCCCAAATACCACAGCACAGAGCACAGGGATGGTACAACCCATCAAAGCCAACCCATCACAGACATCCAGACAACTACAGATAATGGTAATAATTATAGTCCAAGATGAACTGGCTGGTTTAAGGTTCATTCAAGACTCTATTAGCCTGCTTCACTTTTGGGAAACAGTCACTCATGTCTGTATTATAGAAATGCATTTGAGGTTCTTTCCAGCCCAAAACATCAAGCACATTTTGCAGATTTGTTTACATTTGGAAATTAGCTTCAAAGAAAGCAAGTTTCTAGGAGCATGAGTCAAATCCATTGGGAACAGTAGGCAAACTCCAACCAATACAGAATATTAAAGCAGCAGCAGATCACATTTCAGACAGTCCCAACTGCTCAATGTTTCTTCAATTGCTGTGACCAACATGAACCATAATTTACATTCCTATAAACACCTCAAAACCTCAATGCATACAGCAAAGCAAAAAAAACCAAAAAAACAAAACCAAAACACAACCCAGTGCTTTCACAATCACTTGCTTTGCAAATTACTGAAAATATATAATTGTTCCTTTCTGCATTGTTCCTCTGCAACACCACCTTCCAAGACAGCAGCTGTCTTTTAGGAATCCCAAAGATGCCAAACTGCAACTCTGAGATCCCAATTTATCAAATTGAAAATTCTGCCAACCAAGGCTCACTTCACTTAAAGGACAACTGAGATGTGGAAAAGCACAACCCAGCTAAGAAGCACACCAAGTCCATTCTCCAGTGACAAGGAAGCAGCTCAGCTCCTGGATTTCCACCCCAGCATTGCAATCCCATGAATCACAAAGATGTTCAGAGCCTCCACTGCACAAACCCAGCAGCTTACGGCAGCATGTAATGCTCAGCTCATGACAGACATTTATTCATCACAGAACTAAGAGGATGTGTTTGCTGGATTCCCTTGGAAACAAAGTGCTCTCAAATGAACTGCTCTCTTCAGAAACTAGAGCTGATGATTTGCCCTCTTGTACCAGCCCTCACCTGTTCATTTCTGCAGACCACACTGCATTGCTCTAAAACAGAATTATTCATTTTTTTAACTGATATTCTTGATGAAAAATAACAAATCATGTAAAGTCACAGTAACAAGTAGAGCATGTTTCCTTAATGTAGCTTGGAAAATCCTTTTTTAATAAATCAGCAGAGCAGATTAGAGATTCCACAAAGACATTTTCCCAGACTCAAAAGTTCTCACCAATTCACGTTGAGGAAGTAATAGTTTGCACAGAACTGATACCAACCTCCCCAGCCACAACTTGTCCCGACTTGAACTCATAACCAAACACTTTTCAATACCAACACAAGCTTTAGTTCAAAACAGCTGAACTCATTCCACCCTTCAGAGTTGCTCAAATTTTGCCTTACAGTTCTTGGCCAGCCTGACAGGGAATGTGATCTCCATTTTGGGAATACATTCAGAATAGACAAGCCAGTTCTGGAGACACATTTTTTTTCCCTTCTAAATTATTTTGCTGAACAATAAAGCTCTCCCTATCAACATTCCCCAGACTTGTGATTTCTGTTGACTCGCTAAGCAGAGCAAAGTGCTCAAAATGGAAAGATTAGAAAACCAGCATGTTTCAGATCTAACATTCAGGAATAAAGCTGATCTAGCAGGTTATTTTAAACTGCCTCTTGAAACAGATAACAAAGCTTTCAACAATTTGCATTGATGTACAGATCACAAAATTAGTGCAGCTGGAGTTGCTCTGACCTACACTTCTACCTAGATAAACAAGCAAAACAAATATCTGCTGTGTTGCAACAATTACCAGTTTTGTCCAGCAACCCTTGTTCGGCTGCTGAAAGTTTTCTTTACAAAAACCAACTTTTGGACTTTTTTATACTGAATTGAAGTTTGACTTGCAAGCAAAGGTTAATAGGAAACCAATTCACAATTCTGAAAGGGAAACAGATAAACCTAGGAGAAAGAAGTTAAGAGGCAATGTATTTGCCAAAACTTGCTGTGTTTTAATCCAAGGCTTCCACCAGTTGTCTTGGGGGATGCAAAGTTCCAACTTGAATCACAGTCTCAGGACAGTAATTCCATTTAAAAAAACATTAATTAAAAAAGAAGTCGAAACATCCATGGTTACTTCCAAGAGCTGTTGCTAGATCTCTGGAGAACTGGCAGAAACATTCCCTAGATTTCATTTTGGTTCACAAGTCCTCCTCTAGAACAAGCTGAAGGTCTGCAAGGAGCTTAGTGAGCTCCCAAAGCAGAAACTGTGGCAAACAGTTACTCTCTTTTTGCTTTGAGTCTGTAGATTTTATTTCATTGCAGTTCATGATGGGAGTCCCAAAGCAGGAGAGTTAACCTGACAGCTTGTGCACTGCTGTTATCTGAATAATTTTCTGCTATGTTCATTTGTGCTGTATTGGATATATTTTTTTTGGCCAGGAATGCACTTTGTTTCTGAGCTTTAAATACATTTGGCAAAAATTGTAATAATGTAGTGAAAAAAGGACAGGTCCAGATCTTTTAAAGGCTGTTTCTCTCTGTATTACAGACATTCTTGGTTTACTTTGTGAGTGCAACCAACAGCAATTTCTGTGTTCAGCTCCTATCACCTAAAGGACTGGACATTTTGTTAATTCTGACAAAATGTTATATCTCAGACTAAATGTCACTCGACATGTGCCTGTAGGATTCAAACAGGGTGCATGCTGCCAATTATTCACATAAAAGAGCAATCAGCCATGGAGAAATGCACCACAAGAACTGGATCATTCATTTGCTGTTAGTGAAATGCTGTATTTAACCAATATATGGGAGGTGGGGAAAGGGGCTGCTCTGCTGCCCAGCACCAAGGAAAGGCACAGCTGCTCTCAGCCCAAAGATTCAGCACACTTGTGTACTAAAAAATCACGTGAAACAGTTCTGAAATTCAAATTACAGCATCCAGGCACAGCAGGTAAGCAAAAGACTGTGTAGTAACTCCTCTGAAATTGTTCTGAAATTCAAATTACAGGATCTGGGCACAGCAGGTAAGCTAAGGCCTGTGTAGTAATTCCAACTCCTTGGTTTAGGTGGGCCACAACAAATTCTAATCTTGGTTGTCCTCAATCTCCAGCATCCACCCTGGCACCATCCCTGCACTGTCACAACCAACCTTCCAGCTGGCATCAGCTGCCAGGTAGTGTTTCAAAACCTTTACAGTTGCTACAGGGCAGGATTTTTCTCTTTTATCTGAACAGCAAGTTCTCATGGGATTACTTCCACACAGACACAGAGGATGGATATTGACAAACACAAAGGCCTTAAGCAAGGAGCTGAGGGGACCAAAATAAAGATATCGAGACATCCTCTGTTCTGTTGGGAGTGTGGAGGCAATGAAAGCTTTGAGACACCAAGATCAGGAGCACACAGAGGATGCCTGGAGCAAATACCTCAAGAAACACATGCAATAGCACCAGAGCAACTGGAGTCCTTGGGTAAACCAGAGGTATTTAATTCCTGCTGCTAAAACATCAGTTCCCCTCTCAGCACCCTAGCAAGAACTCCTGGGCTCTGTGTACAAGCAAAGCTGAGCTGTAGGTCTCAGAAGAATCTCTGGCTCCATTCCCACTGGCTTTCTCTGCTTCCAAGGACAGCAGAAGCAGCTGCAGGTTTTTTTGTCTGCTCTGTACCAACAAGCTAAGACAAGAAACAATTTTTATCCAGATACTGTTTCTCCAATAACACTCCAGAAATTAGTTCTCCCTGAACTACTGTTCAAATAGCAAACTTCAGACTTCATACAGTGGGGACATTAATTCACTCTCCTAAAATGCTATCTCCAAGATACATTACAGACTCTCATTCTGAGGGCTGACATTCTAGAGAGGTTTTGAATTAAATTATTTGCTAAAACAGGAACTGTCTAGCACTGTGTAAGAGATTAGTTCTACTCAGCAAACACTTGGGATCATAAACTGTACAAAACTGTAAATTCATGCCCTAAATATAGAACATTCCAAATAACTTACTGATACCTTCATACTTCAGTGAATACTTTATCCAAGGATCTCAGTGTATTTTAGATTGGTTAATTTAGAGGCTATTTTAGACTCCTTTTGCTTTTGAGAAACAGTGGCTCCACTTCCCCAGTTAATAGGATCCAAGATTGATTTTCTTTAGCTAGATCAATGACATCCCACAGCACCACCACAGGGAAAGACTTGCATCCTTAAACCATTTCAGAGATTTAAGAGTTTTTTAATTCTTGAATTACAGACAATCAAACACTTGCCCAAGAAGATAAGTCTCTCTTGCTATCCATCTATTGTATCTGAGTTTTTTAAAGCATTTCACAAAAAAAAAATTCATTTTACTTTTAGAGGTGAGTTACTTTCCAAAGCCCTACTGCTGAAAAACATTTGTCTCTCATAGATGGAAGGTTTTTATTGAAACATCTCTCCAAGTTCCCTCACCCTTAGCACCATGGCCTCCACACCCTGGTGTGTGCAGCTCCCCAGCCCTGTGAGGTGGCACCAGCAGCAGTGCTCTGCTTACATAAAATGCTTATCTGCAGCTCAAACCTGCCAGAGCTGCACGTCCATCTCACAGAAATCAAGGGCAATTATCCTGCTGGCTGCAGAACAAAACATTTTTATGCCCCCATTAACGCACACCAGTTCACTGGGGTGTGGCTCCAGATGAATGGGCACTTCTAGTAATTGAACTCCAGACACACTAATAACATATCAAAATGGTATTCACAGCAGATGAAGGATCAGCAGAGGAGAAGGTCTGAAGATGTTCCTGCACAATCAGCAGAATGGCCCACAGGTTCTTCTTGGATTTAATTAAAATCTTCATGATGTGTCTAGGTTTATTATGCTGTCTTGTGTGAGTGGCCATGCAACAGGAACACAACCATAAATGAAGAGACATGAAGAAGGAATCTAACTACTCCCTGAAAATCAATCCAAATGAAGCTTTTTGCAATATATAAAATAATAACTGGACATTCATTCTCGAAAGATACATTCTAAATTGCTATGCAGGGATACAGCCTTAATCTCAAAATACTGCCATTAATTTAATATTACGTGATGTGAAAATATTTACCTTGATCCCAATTTACACTTTTTTCACTTTGTTTTGCCACTTTCATTGCACATCATCTTTTCTATATGAAAACTCAGACCAACAATCAGCTCTTGGTTTATTCAGCTACATGATCTGTCAAACTGCACCTAAAACAGGAGCATTTTCTTATTTCAAACTGTCTAAGGTTAAGAAAAGCTTCAGCTCAACAGAACTATAAAAATAAAACAGACTCCCATTCACACTGAGAACTTCCTACTGTGACACAGACTCCACTGGCTCCAGCACTGAGGAAAAAAAATAGCTTCTATAAACTTAGAAATAGCTTGAAATCCTAAAGTCTTATCTGCTGGACTGTATCACTGTGTTCACAATACCCTGGCAAATAAAAAGGGCAGCACATGCTAGAACATGAAATGCTAAAGAAAATTAGTAGGTGTAACAGCCTACTAGACATGTGAATGCCTTGCATAGTGTTCATTCTTGCTGGGCTATAAATTAATGTAATCACAGAAGTTAATGATGTCTGCCACTTCACAAACACAGCAGAAAGAGAAAAGCTTATTTGTGCAAGTGGCACTCTCTTTATGCCACATCTTGCAAAGCAATTCCTTCAGGAGAAGCAGCATCCTGCTGCCAAGCTTTGTGTTTGCTATGAATGTATCTGAAATATATCAAGGTACAGGACACAGGTTTGCCCTTCTCTTTGCTTTAACTGCTCATTTCATTTAAACACAGTAGTTGGTGACAAGCAGCAACATCCCCTTCTCAAATGGAGCAGCACTGATCATTTAAGAAGTCCTGTCACCCTTTCCTGGGCCAGAACAGAAAAGCCTAAAAGTTATGTTTATAAAAACCCTGTAGGTAAAGAAACCATAGACAATGGTAGGACTCTGTAGTCCTGTGCATAAATCAAAAGAACAAGAGCCTCTCCAAAACTCAGATGTTAAATCATCCAAATACTTAACTAGTCCACTACCCCCAGGTTGAGCTGCAGAGCTGACTAAGGAACCTTTACATATAAAGAACTGTAAATGATAAATCTAAAATTCAGCAGCTTACTCATACACCAACACCCTCAGTCAACAATTCCAGTTGCTTTTGAGATGTCTGGACGTACTAAATTTAGGATGCTGAGAGATTATTTCCACTTAGCAATACTCAGGAAAACCTGGGCTCCTCAAGAAGCACCACAGACAATACTTTCCCTCTCAGAGCAGATAATATCACTCAAAATGAATTTTGAAGTCAAGATCCAGGAAAAAACAGAGTCTATAGATTGAACCTCGAAGTTTTGATGCAGGGTCAGTTGCTACATGAACATCACAACTTTGTACCAAAGGTCACTGGTGTGCTACAAACCTAGAAAACTTGAGCCTACATCATTTATGTCACATGAACACAGATTTCTATGCACACAAACTGAAAGCTTTTAGCATGTAGAATGTGTAAAGACAGGAAAGACTGAATGTCACAATCTCTGTGTTGCTTTGACTATGCAATGCCCCAAAGGTGCTTCTCAGCAATTTTTTTTCATCAGTGTAACTCTATTTAAAATCAGAACTGAGCCCAGGAGATAAATGTATAGTTCTTATTCAAGCAGAACAAATGGCTGCATGAGCTACCTCATGTCTTATTTAGCTTTGCTCAACCCTGGCAGGCCTTAGGATACAAAAATGTACTTCCTAAGCAGAATACACTCCCCTAGACAGAGTAACTCCTCCACCTTAGCAGGCAGGACCCTGGCAATAAAGAGAGGAAGACAATCTGAAGCAATTTTAATTGAAAAGATCCAACTGTCTGCTTGGCTTTTTTCACTCTGTCCTGTCCTTCTGAGCACACAGACAACACATACACGTGATTGTGGTTTTCTACTTCCTTCAGTTCCCCCTCACTGTGACACAGGGTTGAACACCACATTTCTCTGTCACACAGATCCCCAAGATGCTGCTCTTGCTGCCACTTGTTTTTGCTAAATCCCAAACTGATGACAGCAACAAAGTAGATTCATTCAAAATAAACTCAGAATAAATCCATCCAAAATTTTCTACTTGGCATACATTATATATATTCATTATATTTTCATAAATTAATTCTAATGAAAAAAAAAATCAAAGTGTATTTTACCTGGACATCATAAAGAGCTACAATGTTCTCATGCTGAAGTTCCTGTAAAATAAAATATCTGTATTATGGAAAAAGCTTATTAGTATTACCACTACTGTTATTAATTGAATTTGCTGATAATGCTGATTTGGTGATATCCAAAGAGAATCTTTTTAAGATGATCAGATGGAATTTAGAGGAGATCCCAGCTGTTTAGACAACATTTACAGGATAAAGAAGTTAGGCAATATCTTGAGAGGTCATAAAAACATTTGGTTCCAGAACTTAATGTCTGTGACATGTTACAGAAAGTACCAGAGCACAAGATCCTCTAATGAGCACTCAAAGCTGACAAGATTTAATTTTCTACTCTTACACAATTTCTTGCTTAGTGAAGTAACCAACTAGACCATGTTCAAATCAACCTTACTTTTATAATACAAAGAAAATCAGACCAAATAACATTAAATAAAACTCATGGGATAGCTCATTAATTATCTGTAGCTGCTCAAAAACCTTTTGTTTGTTAAGACTTGCAGCACATTAATATGCCCAACACTAATTCTGGTATATAATAAATAAATGAGAATATAATATGAGTATAATAATATATAAAGTAGTGATATATCTCAAGAAGCTCAGAAACATGGGAAGAAAGCAACACTCATTTTTACTGTGTGAAATGAGATGGGAAATTCAGAGAGCAGGGAATGCTACATGACCACCCAAGGAGATGTCTCCATAAAACAACACAGACAAACTGAAAGATGCTCCATTACATTTCCTCTGTTAGAGCCACACTCCACGTTTTAAAGCAATTATCACAAGTCAGAAGTGGGCAGCTGCTCTAGGAATTAAAGTCAGCTCACTGATTTCAGCTTTCAGGGCAGATTTGAGCAAAAAAGATGAAGAAAGATCAAAGTCTGATGCTTCATCCTCAGCTATGATCTGCGGGGAGAAGGTGCCACACTGGCCATCCTGAAGGACAAAATCCTCCACAGGTGCAACAAGCAAAGCACAGAGACTGATCCCAGGACAATTTGCTACTTTTAACTGCAAAAGTATGCTCACAACCTGTTCTGAGACATTTCCAGAACTAAAGATGTACTTTATTTTCTGTTTTTCTTAGTATTTTTATTTCTGGATCCCTAACAAAGAAACAGCACAACAGCAATTACTGTGATACCACACATGACCTGGAATGAACTAGGTCAGAAGTCTCTTCTCCTTTTCAAGCAAAGCAGCTTCAAAAATCACTGCAAATTAACATACCTTTAAGATTTTTATTTCTTTTCCAAGCAGGATTTGTGACTTCGACAAGTTCTTTTTGTTAATACTCTTTATGGCTACTTCCCAATCAGTTTTCTGGAAGCGAACAAAAAAACTATTGTCAGTTTGTTTTTTGTTGTTTTTTTTTTTTTAACTTTATCCTCTAACAACTATCCAGGAAAACACTGAGAAAAAGTTGCAAGATCACCCCTCTTCTACCCACCAGTTATTACCACATCACGTGACACCATCAAGAACTATTTAATTCCACAATAGCTTAGACAGCTATTAAAATCCAGCTTTGGCTACATTGCATTTTAATGGATTCCAAAGCATTTAAAACAAACAAACAAAGAAAAAAAACCTAACAAGTAATCATATACCATTTATTTTTGGTAGCAGTGCTATGTATCTGCTTATTTAGACCTCTCACAATGCTCAAGTTACTTTTACAGTCCTTTAAGGACTTCTCATTTTCAGCTTTTTTATACTCTGCAGATGAAAACTGCACAAAATCCCCTCTGTTTTAAGCAAGCTCATATATTCTCTATTTATATATTTTCCAAAAATAAACTATTTATTTGTGAGGTGGGAGCACCTTCATTGGCCTTTAAAGTTTCCGTTTCCCTTTCTCCCTTTTTTTTTTTTAACCCCAAAATCACTGCACCGTGCCTCTCCAAGCCGTGAGCGCTGCCCTAATCCTCCAAAACGCTAAATCTGAAGTGCTGTTTTCTGGAAAGCAAAGCTCTTTAGGCACCAGAATAAACTCACAGCATCAAGAAACCATAACGTAACTATGAATATCCGGGGCGATTAGCAAGTCACGCCAGGAAACCAGACACCTCTGAATTTAAGAAATCTTCAGCCAATCCCAAAGGAGACAATTTTCCATTAGATCCCTCGTTATCCAGCGAGATAAACATGACCCTCCCGACAAACAAAGGGCTCAGCCTCCCCTACAGCTGCAACTCTCCCCTCGCCGCTATGGCAGGGAGCTGCCAACAGCGGGGAGGAGCGGTGGGACCGCGGGCAGGCCGGTGGGGTTGAGGGAAAGGAAAAAAATAAAGGGTTTATAAACGCCGGGGCCGGATCCCAGCGCAGGGCCGCGGGGCAGCCGCGGGCCTCAGCCCAGCCCGCACCTCCCTTCGGCTCTTTTTTTTCTCCCCGAACACCCAAACCACGTCAAAACTCCCCAGAGGACACAACCTCCCCACCATCACCACCGCAGCTGTCACCCACCCGAGGGGCTCCTATCGGCCCCGGGTTGTGTAACCAGCCCCGCTCCGGCTGCGGGCGAAGCCCGTCGCTATTTACCTTGCGGTGGCGACCTTTGAAGACCACAGCAAAGGCTCCGTGTCCTATCAGGTCCTTCTTGCTGTACTCAAAGTCCCCCACCACCTCCATCATCCCTCAGCGGGGGGCATGAAGCCCCCGGGAAGGACGAAGGGAAAACAAAGGGGCTCTTCCTCTAGCTACAGCCGCCTCACGGCAGCCGGCGGCGGGGTGGGAGCCTGCCCCGGTCCTGGCTGCCCCCGGCGGCGGGGGCAGCTCCTCTCATACCGCCGCAGACCCCCGGGCCGGCGGGGCTGCTGCAGGGCGTCACCGAGGCGAGGGGCTCCGTCGGGCATGGGGAGGGGAAAGAGGGGAATCTCAGGGGCCGGGTATGAGGGGACAGCGCGGCATCGGCCCCGGGACGAGGGGCCTTCTCAGCGGGGAAGGGGGCTCCGTGCCCTGCCGCTGCCCGGCCCCATGGCCCCGCCACAGCGGGGGCTGCCGGCGCCGCGGCCCCGCTCAGGGACCGAACCCCAGAGCATCCAGCGACGCAAGGGGAGGCGCGGCCCACGGCTCCGGGGGTGGCTGTCGCTGTCGCCGCCGCGGCCCTCGCGAGAGAGGAGGAAGCAGTGAGGGTGCGGACGGGGGTCGCTCAGGCCGCCAGCTCCTCCCGGGGCTCCTGCCGCTCCACCAGTTCCGCCACTGAGACCCGCACTCAGCCAGCCCCAGCTGCGAGTGCCCGGCCCTCCGCACCGCCCCGCGGCTCTTATAAGCCGCAGTGCGCAAGCCCGGGCGCTCGGGTGCTTCCGCCGGCGGCCAAAGAGTGCCTCACCCCGGGTAACCCGGCGGTCCCTCCGCCGCCAGCGCCTCAGAGCGGGGCCGGAGCGGGGCCGTTGTCCCGAGCCCGCCGAGCCCCCCCGGCCTTCCCCGGCCCTCCCCGGCCCCGTCCCGGCAGGGCACCGGGGGCCTGGTCGGGTCGCCCCCTCAGAGAGGACGCCCTGGGCCCACCCTCGCCGTCACCCCGGAGTCGGGAGCAGAGAGGCCAAACTCAGCCCGTCACACCCGGCTATCACTTCAGCCCTTTCCTCGGCCGCCTCAGGCGCACCCGACAGTGAGGACAACGCTGAGGGGCCACCAAGGGAAGAGCGGGGATCGGAGTTGCAGAGGACAAGAGCTGGGACAGTCAGCAGGCAGAGTGGGAAGGCAGGTATTGTATCATCCCAGGTTTCCAAGGCAGTGACACTGCTTACATAGCACCTCCAGGTCACACACGCTCAGCCCTGTCCCTGCTCCAGTAGTGAGCAAGGCCTTCCCTCAGACCTGAAACAAGGAATTTCAATGAACGGAGAGACAATGGAGGAACAGGCATACAGAGTGCAGTGAGCCAAAGACACTTCGAGGTGTTTGCTCCCTTTATAAACAGAACAACGCCTGTAATTTACAGCCCCTGCCTCCCAGCACTTGTTGATCAGTCTGGGGCTGTTTACAGCACGTACAAACATTAAAAAAAAACCCCAACCAGCCACCAAACAACAGTCACATGGAGCCTTTGACCTTCACCTCCAGGTTTACTTAATTATGCTCTTTCCTCTGTGTTCCATTCCTCACTGCTCTCTTCCCCCCTTCTCTACCCATGTTCTCCATCACACCACCTCCACATCCCAATTTCGGATCCTTTCAGGCTTCCCCAGTATCCCCACTGGCTGCAGTGGATGCAGGGTGTGACCCCTCTGACCCCACAGGGCTGTGCTGTGCCTTCCCTGATGTGACACAGGCTCTGCTTTCAGTGTCACCAGAACAAAATAGAGACTGAGCAAAGAGTTGTGCAGTTGGGCCTCTCCCCATTCCTCACTTATCTCCCTTGGCTTTTCACCACTCAAAACCAGGCTCTACCGGAGCCCTGTGCCACGTCAGGACCTCCTCAGCTAAAGACTTCTCCACAGACAACGCACTTAGATTTAAAAAATATCCAGCAAGAGGTTTTTAAGATTGACAGCTTTATGAAGGTATCAGAGGAATCCTAAGAAATCTAGTTTGTGCCAAAGAGAACCAAGGGGCTTAAAAACCCCTCAAAACTGACACCCCCCCCTTTAGGTGAAGTTTTGAGCTCACACCTAAAATCCACCCATGGCACTACCCGAACAAATAACACCAAGAAAGTGGAATTGACCAATAATTTCAACAGCTTAGAACACCCCTGTGCAAAGAATAAATGATATGTAAAAATATTCCAAGTTAATCATAAATTAAAGTGTTGGTAGTAACAGACACTTTGTGATACATTTCACATGCCCCTTTAAACCAGGAAAAAGCCCACAAGCCTTCATGTGTTAAATATTCTGATTCATAAAAATAATTCCCCTCAGAACTGGTTGTTTATTGCCATGCACCAATTCTCACTTCAGTGTTAATCCTCTCAGCATCAGCGCGTATCCTCACCCCAAAATCAATGTCACAAGCTACATTTTAGGGAAGCTGAAAAAAAAAATCATTCAAAAGATGCCTTTTGAGCAGATAAAAGTCACAACAGCCATTACTAAGCCACCCATTCTGCATCACACTTGCGAACCGAGACACATTTCCCGGCACATTCCTCTTCGGCAGGGCACTGCCTGATGTCCTTTTGTCCTCGTAATGGGGCTGGAGCCCTGGAGCAGGTTTGTTTCAGCACAGCAAGGACAAACAGCCAGGAGCGGCGGCGAGGTTTGACCGGAATAACCAAACACCCTGCGCTGGGATCCGAGCGACACCCGAGGGCTTCAGCAGAGCTCGCTGGAGGCTGCGGGATTTGCATGCGGGTCACTCCTCCCAGCTGGGTTCTTGACTGGCGGCTGCGGGAGCTTCTGGGTGTCGGTAACTCCAGCATCCAGACTACAAAGAACCTACAAACAGCACCTTCGCTTGCTTTTGCTGCTGGAAGAGTTCAGAGGCAGAACGGACGGGATTCACCTTTCTCAAAGGGAGCCTCGGTGCTGGAGATGTCGGGAGAGCGATGCAGGATAACCGCACAGGGCTCCTGTTGCTCCTACACACGCATATCCTGCCTTTAGCTCTGCGTCCTGCAGCACCCAGGGGGATGCTCTGCTCTAACCATGCAGCAGGACCCTGCCTGCCTGACCGCAAAATGATCCTTCAAAAACAGGGAGCACTGTCCTGAGTTGGTATTTTTAACATCAAGCTCTGCAGGAGGTGCAGCCCACTAAGAGAGACCACCAGCAACCCACAGTTGTGCAATCACCATTCAGAGTGAAGAAAAGAGAACAGCAGTACTGGAGATGGCTCTGGGGCTCCTTCCCAGCTGCACTACTTTGCTTCAGACAAATTGGTCCCTCAGTTGTGAGCTAGGACTTCTGATCACAAGAAACACATCTAGGAAGGAATTAGCAACTTCCAGGTTGCTTGTCTGAGTGCAGAGAAGGATGCTTTCATCTGGTAGCAGCTCTACAGAACACAGACATCACTGTCCTGAGTTTTCTTAACACCTTTCATCCTCAAAAGCACTAATGGACTTCACAGCAAGCCCTTCTTTGCCACACCACACCACCAAAAAGCAGCCCTGAGGTAGAAACATCACCTGAACAGTGCCTGGGCTGACCCAAAAAAAAAGCTGAACAAGGCTTCTTTTCCTACTTTTCATGCAGAACAATGAATGAAGTTTATTTTCTTCCCATTCATTGAAAGATTTTTCTTGTCTCTCTCTCTCTCCCCAGGCTATAAACTTGCACATGGAAATTAAATTACAGATCTGGGAAAATATTCAAGAGATCATCTGAGTCGAACAGGACAGGAACATGTGGCTCCAAGGACCCAGGGAACACAACACACACTCCACTTGCATGGATAAGCAGGACACAGCCCCAAGAAGAGTTTTCACATGGATTTTAAGGCATCACTTCCCTAACTCAGCTCCCAAAGGTAAGAATCTGACAGCATCCTGCTCACCTCAGAGCTATCAACTTCACTCCAGGTGTCCTTACCACATCCTTCCTTCCCTCCCTCCATCACAGTCAGGATTTCATTAGGCAGGTAAACCTTCCTCAGAGGACTGGCATGCTTCCCAGTCCTTATCACCACTGTCCTCCCATTGGGATTAGAAATAAAATTAATGGCAGCATCAGCTGGGCTTTTAAAGGAGAAAGTGTCAGAGGGCTCTGCAGGATGGTTTCTGGCTATGCTTAAAATTATTCTTGTATTACCAGTGAAAAATAACGCCCTTGTGCTAAGCAAACCTGTGCAGGATGCTTATTGAGTAACTCAGGAGGAACTGGACTGAAACATGGAAGCAGATCCCAGGATTGCCATCAAACAGCACTGGAAAAGCTCAGGCATTTCTGTAGGTTTTCTGTAAGGCTGGTGCTGCTGATCCCAGAAAACAATCAGAAAGCTCCAGCCTACCTCCTAGATTTGTCCTTTAACACAAAGTAACATCTTCCCCATTAATAACGCCACCAACCCAAATTTGCATCTGCAATTGCCCAAATTAGCTAATTAAAGCTCCCACTGCCGCGGAGCGAGGGAGGTCACGCGCTCGCTGCGGCTCCTGCCAAGCAGGAGCCAGCTCAGGAGGGAAGGGCAGCAGCTCTTCCTTCCCCAGTGCCTGAGCAGGCAGGAGGCTGCAGCCAGACCCGGGAAATGCCGCATTCAAATAAAACTGGGAGGGAGGAGTGCTGGGGAATTGCTCAGGAATATGGCTGGAGCGGGGCCAGCACTTAGAATGCATGGAGGCTGATGCTGTATGAATGGTAAAAATAGCAGCAGATGCTTAGATAAGGAAATACAATTTGGTTTACATGCAAAGCCATCACAGAGCGTGGTTCAAAAATCTACCCGCTATCAGATCACAGGATGATTAAGGCTGAGAGCTTAATTTGGTGTAAACTCAGTTGAAGGCCCTCTCTTTCTTCAAGAGGTCTCACTTCCCTTTGGAAAACCTTTCTGCTCCAGCATTAGAAAGGTGGGTTTTAATCAGGCTTTATGGCACAGAAGCAGAGTCTGAAGGGATGGCTGGAATGTGGTCAGAGGGCACAGTGATTGCTTTGGTTTGGAAATCAGTGGGCAAGGTACACTGATATTTTAGGTACACCTACACACATGCACAGCCAAGCCAAGTTCCCACAGGCAGGATCGCTTCCCTGAGCTCTGATACATCCCTGCCTCCAACACAAAACACACAGATTGACAGGGCACAGTGACCCTGAGCAGCACTCCAGGGCAGGAAGCAGAAAATGATGATTCTTGACCCAGAAGAGCCACTAGCAACCAGGAGCTGTTGCTTGCAGCAAGTCAGACTTTGGGACAGAGAGCTGAACTCCCAAGGGTGGGTGATTTCCTTTAGCCCAAGCACCCCAAAAAACTTGGAAACCAGGCAAGCTTTTTGGCTGTTACCAGTGACCTCTTCTTCCCAAGGGCAGACTTACCAGCTGGTTTTAAAACACCCTGTCCCACATTCACCTCAGTGAATTACAAAAGGTTTTGTTTGTGCACATGGATGCAATGTGGCCGTCACTGTCAGAAAGAACCAGCTGGAGGAAGCCCCCTAATGAAAGAGCAGATATTGGATACTGAACTCTTCCCAAAAATCCCACAGATAGATCCCTGCTGACTTGGCTGGCAGAAGGAGATACTAACAGCAACAGGAACCACAAATTGTCTTCTCAGTCATATTAAAGACTTAATGCTTTGTTTCAGCCGTTGGCTCACCTGAACACCTGCAGACAAGCAAAAGGCCATTACTGCACAATCTTAATTCTCCAAAGCAATCCTGCCAGCAGGGATAAAGTCCTAAAGTGCATTTTCTGCATCTGGGAAACATCTGAGACCCAAACTCCTGCTCTGAGTTATAGTAATCACTGCATATGAGGGCTGTGGAGAATGTTTTGACCTTCACACTAACCTGCTGCAACTAAATCTGACAGTGTAATTTCTGCTCCTTATTCATCACATCTTGATTTTCTCTGTTTCACAAGCATCCTGGAAATAAACACTTAGTCCAGGTCTGTTCATCTCATGATGCCTGGAAACCTGAATTGACTGATAAAAAGGCTCATAAGCAAACTTACAAATACCCAGCTGACAGTGTGAATCCCTCTCACCCGCTGGGCAAGTAAATGCACTTGAGAAATTCCAGAAGGAGCCAGCTCTGTGCAATGGAAGCATTGCCATTTTCTGTGTCGACCCCAGCCCTGCTGTCAGCACGTATCCAGGGCAAGGGACAAGTGCCACACAAAATTCCTGCTCCATTCTCCCCCTTCCCCACCCTATCCTTCCTTCCCTGCGAGCCAGTGGTGCATGGGAAATGGACACTCTCTCCCCTGTTCAGAGTCTCATTTCCCTGTTCCCAAGAGCTGTTGAAACCTGAAAACTCAGCACAGCTCCAGCAGTCATTTGAAGTCCATGCCTGTTGCACCCTAGACAGATTAGCAAAGGAGTTCTCTGCTGTGGATGCAGAGGATCACTGGCAGATAATACTCAGCATAGCCCACAGGGAAATGGGGCTGTGTAGAAAGGCAAAACCTCACTGGAATAATGAGAAGCCCCAAGTCCTTATTCTCAGCTGATCTTTGTCCCAGACACGCAGCCAAGCACAATTCTGCAATATAATGATGTGCTGAATTTTCCCACTTTTCTCTCTCTGAAGGCCACACGAGGACAACCCTCTCTGTTCCCACTAAAACCCTCTTCTTCACAGGATTCTTCAGAGAGAAAGAAAGGGCACAAGCAGTTTCCACCCTTTGCTTGCCCCTTTCAGGACAATTGCTACTGTGAGGCTGAAATTCCAATAAAAAGCCAGTTAAGATAGAGGCAGATGAGATATCCCTCCTGTGATGTTCAGAGGAAATCATCCTGCAATACACAGCTCTTAATAAGAATTAAAATTTCCTTAAATAAATATAAGGAAAGAGTCCATGAGGGAGAATTGCCAGTGGGAACATGAAGCCGTGTTTGGGTCAATCTCTTCATCCATCACCTTGGAGATGTCCCAGGATTGTGCTGAGGGCAGGACCAGCAGCTCCACGTCACTGTTCCTATCGACGCCATCTGGAAAGGGAAAGAGCTGCTGTGTCCCTGTGGTGGGGCACCAGACAAGAGCAGCACCACAGGGACCTGGGGTCACCAGCCACAGTCAAATGGCAACCAGCTCCCAGGAATTTGTCTGCATAATTGGGAGAGGGAAGAAGGTCAGAAAGGAAGACCTGACCAGCTGGTGCAACTGTTCTTTCCCCTCTCCAGGAGTCAAAACATCTGAGTCAAATTTCATCCTGACTGCTCGGTTGGAGGGGCTCTGCTTTCTAATTATCTCCCAGCAACAGTTCCTGCCCTGAGAGAGGTCAGGTCTCCAAGCTGGAATTTGACCCAGTGCTGTGCTCTCTGCAGGGAGATCATGCCCTAACCACACAGGTCTCTGCAGGGGCACTGTGGCTCTGAGGGACACGTGGAGAAGCTGCAACATCCTCATGGACAAACAGGTTACTCACATCCTCAAACACTTGTCCTTCCCTCCGCTCGCTACCCTCTGTCCGTCCGGGCTCCAGTCCACTGCATACACCTGGTGTGATGGAAATCAGTCACCTCTGCTGGGAGGAGGGGTCACTCCTGCCTCCCAAACACCTCAGCTCCACCAGGCAGCTCACCTCATCGGCATGGCCAGGCAGATCAATGGCCAGCTTCTTTGTCTTGGCATCCCAGACCTTGAGGGTGCTGTCGCTGCTGCCGCTCACCAGCAAGCGGCTGTCGGCTGACCAGGCGATCTGGTACACGGCCGAGACGTGGCCCCTCAGTGCTGACAGGTACCTGGGGACAAGGACAGGCTGTTAGAGCAGCAGGCCTTGTTCCAAACTTGCCCTTGCTTTCACGTTTCTTCTCCACCAGCACAGTCACAGGATGCCCAGCACACACCAGGCAGTCAATGCTAGATAGAGTCCATCCAAAAACCCTAAAAAGTGGGCTCAGAACCTTCTAGACAATGCCTCTTCATCTCACCCCCTCTGCAAGATACCCTTAACCGCAGCAGGCAACAGTTCAGCCTTGCTGCACAGGTGTGTCCTTCCCTCTCTGGCTGAGCATCCCAGATTTAGAAGAACATTTAAAATCACTGACATGAAAGCCAAGCTCACGAGTATTAAGGTTGGTTTGCAAGGGAGGACTGCTGCCTCCAAGAGCTCACCAGTACTGCAGCTGAAAGTTAGAAGCTGGATTACAGGAGCATCCAAATACCAACAGCACTACTTGTAACTACAGGAATTTGCATCATCCAGAACAAGCTGTTCTCTGGCACAAGAACTGTTTAAACTGGGTCAGTCTCCAGTTCCCAACACACACATCTTCAGGAGATCAGTGGAGTGGAACATCCCATCCCACCACAGCTGCGCCTGCCCCGCAGAACCGACCCTGCAGCAACAGGGTGTGCACACAGGTGCCAGGCAGTGCTGTGGTTGAGTCACAGTGGGGCTGCACACACAGAGCCAAGCACAGACACCTTGACATGAGAAAAGCCAGACAAGAGACTTCCTGAGGGCAGAGGCACCAGAGTGACTTTGTATGTGTTGAGACTACAGAGATGCTGAACACACCAGGGAGCTGCTGGCAATCAGCTGGGGCCCAGCCCTGTGTGCCCTGAGCATTACACACAGACTCCACACCAGCACCACCTCTAAAACAACAAACCAACTCACTTTCCTGTCCTGCCATCCCAGAGCTTTATGGACTTGTCAAAGGAAGCACTAGCTATTATCCGGGTGTCTGGGGAGAAGAGGACTTGGTTGATCAATGCCTGGTGGCCTGTCATTCTCTCCAGTGGCTTCTTGTCCTCTGCTGGTCTCCAAAGAAACAGGGTGAAATCATCTGACCCCGAGACGAGCCTTTCTGGTTCCTGGCCCTGAAAAAGGGATGAAAGAGCCCAAGCTTTGTACAAGCCAGGCATGGAGAGCCTGGAAGCACACCAGTGTTGGGGTGTCCACTGCCTTCACCAGTGGCAACGTTAGAAGTGACAGCAGGGACAAAAGGAACTTACCCGGACTTGGTTGTACCTCTGCAGTGCCCTGTCTTTCAGTTCTGACACTGAAAAAGGGAAAAGGAGGGTGAAAGAGAGATTGGCAATCCTTATATGAGAAGAAACTTTATAACCTTGTCATGCCAACTCCTATCCTGGTTCAGCAGGAGCATTTGTGACTGCTCAATTTGCCAAAGGCAATTTGGGAGCAAAATCCCCAGAAAACAGCGACCTCCCCATCCCCCAGACTGCTCCCCCTTGGCACAGGTAAAAAGAATCTTGACTTCCAGCATGACCAGCCCTCCCCCAGCCTCTGACGTGGCTGCTGCACTCACAGGAGCCTCTGACATCCTGGGGGTTGATGGTGGCCTCAGCCGGCTCGAAGGCGCCGGTGCGCAGGACGTAGTCGGTGCTCAGGGCCATGGTGTTCACCCAGTGAGCGTGGCCCTGCAGGGTGCGGCACAGGACCCCCTGGGGACAAAGCCACCCTCAGACAGGGACAGGACACAGCCAGGCTGCACAGCACCCACCTGGCTGCAGGGACCAAGCCCAAACTTTCCAAACCTGCTTGTCCCAGCTGCAGGCAAGCTAAGCAGGAAAGACATAACACTGCTGAGCTTCAGGAATCAGTTTTCCTTGCACAACACCCATCAGCTCAGGTTGCTCCAGGGATGTTTCCAGCTTTTAGCCCCATTTAATGCTCTTAACGATGAAAACATCACACAACAGCTACCCCTTGCAAAAGGTGCCAAGTAACAGGCCAAGAAGATGCAGCAACTCTGTTATTCAGGGCACAAGCTGTGCCAGGAAGAACAGACAAAGCTACCCCACAGTGTGCCCAGACCCCTTTGCCAACAGCCCAAAGGCAGTCCCTCACTTACATCCTGGCTCCTCCAGACTTTGATGGTCCTGTCCTGGGAGGAGGAGTAGAGCAAGCCATCGCCCCCCCACTTCACACAGGTCACCGACTGCGTGTGGCTCGTGAGGATTTTGTCACACCTGCCCATCAGCGTGTCCCAGATGCGGATGCTGCCGTCCTTGGAGGCACTGGCCAGGTAACGGCACTCTGGGTTTCTGGGCAGAGAGATCAAATCCATTTGCGCAGCTCCCCTGAGCTCCTTCCCCACCAGCCACAGAGGATTCAAGGGTCCAGCAGGCAATAAAATGCAACTTTCTTTTAGCTTAAGATCAGAGAGAGGCCAGATGAGCAGAGCACTCAGCACTACAGAGAACAAGGTCTCACAAGGCAGGGGAGAGGCAGACAAATGCTTCCTCCAAACCAGTTCCTGGGCTGCACATTGGAGAAATCAATCCAGGGTAAACCTGGCAGCTGAGGCCTTGGCAATGACCTTGTTTCCACAGCTTTAACCCACTGGCTAACAAGGTCACCACAAACTGGCACCTTCCCTGGGCACAGGCTGGAGAGAGCCCTGGGCCAGGGACCAGCCTCACAGAGGGAGCACAGATCCATGGCATTGGGAATGTGTTGGATGTTCCCCTGGCTCTGCCATGCTTCATCTCCAGCCCACGGACAGAGTGCTGTTGTGTTGACAGGGCTGAAAGGAGCAATGTCCATCCACATCCATGGTGGCTCAGGGGGCAAACTGAACACATCTGGAAGCAGCTGGCCACAACCCAGCAAGGGCAGGGCAGCCACAACCCTCTGTCCTTTGCACATCTTTACCACTCTGCATGGTGGCACCAGCAGTGAGGAGGAGCACGGCCCCTCCCATTGCACTGGAACTGGCCGAAGAAAGAGAACTGCAGCCCTGGCAGGGTCGTGTCTCTCCTCTCCATTGCCTCATCTTCCTTATAATCATTTTTTTGCTAATCCAGTTAATCGTCTGCAAATAGCTGGAGCTTCCTACTGGCAAATTCAATTTGCAGGGCTCTGCTCTGAAGGGGCCCTTTTTCTTTCTTTTTTATTTATTTCTGTTACATCTTGGATTAATGGCTCCAACTGTCCCCCCTCCACCCACCTCTCCCAGAGGGAGCTTTAGCTGATCGAAGGGATAAGGGGATTGTACAGTTAATCATCCCTCATGATAAACAAACGGGATGACAGAGGCCAGCAGGATCAGGAGAACAGAAAGGAGTGCTCTGCCCTTGGACACCACCAGGCTTCCCTACTCCTACCTCAGCATTACTGGAGCAGCACATCAGTGTTTGTCCAGCACCACAAAAGCAGTGTTTTCCACAGGCAGGTGTGCCTTTTTCCCAGGGGAAAAGAGACACAGCCTGGCAGTGATTCTCCAGCAACTCACAGGGACTGTGATCAACAGCTGGGACCCCTGGCTCCCAGCTGCACACATTTTTCCCAGCTCACATTGAGAGCTGCTCTACACAGGCTTTTTCCAGTAACAGGAGAAAGGCAAACAGGAGCAATGCCCTTCGGGTCAGGCTGCTCTTTTCCACAGGAGCAGAGGGGAAGGGCTGAGCTGGCCCCTTCACTTACATGTGGAGCGGTTCCCAGCACAGACATGTGATCCATTTGGAGTGGCCAGAGAGCACCCGGCCGATCTGGCTGCCAGTGGCTGGGTCCCAGAGAAAGATCTGTCCAAGAGAGGAAGCACGAGGGTCGCGTCAGGCCACAGACATCATGTGAATCCCAGAGACGTTGGAGCTCCATTTAGAAAGCAGAGGTGTCCTTGGGATGGTGTTTGCACTCGCAGGCAGCAGCAGGGGAAGGGGGCTGGATGCCTTTCCAAATCCCTGCAGCAATCAGCTGACACCCAGGAGAATGAGACCCGACTGCCCTCCTGTCTGCCTACAATGCTGCTGCTGCTACAAAGTTATCTGACACGACCCAAAAAGGATACAGGTCCCCAAAAAGCCACCCAGTGCCAGAGACTCAGTGAGTGTTTGCAGAGCACAGTGAAAGCCACAGCGTGCTAAACGCTGCTGATTATCGGATGCTGTGGGTGGGACACATGCTGGTTTTCTCTTGTTGATTCTCTCTCTACATAAATGTTCATCTCAAGAGCCAAGGCATTAGTCATCTCCTACTTAAGAACCTAAGAGAAATAGGGAAAAGGAGGACAAGCAGCTCTCTGGGTTCAGTTAAAGGCAGAGCAGCACCAAACCATGGCTGAACCACCCTGGCCCAGGACATTTCCTTGGGATTGGCATCACAACTTTGGCAGCTCTGTGAGCGCTGTCATTGCTCCCAGACCATTCAAAGGTCAGAGAGCGACTGCCTCATGGCAGCTCAGCTCCCATTTAACCTGCTTCACCATGCATTTCTGCACTTCAAGCACACAAATTTTGCCCCAGAGTGGGGGCTGAACTCCTTTCATGTTCCTGCATGAGGGAATTTAGCCATATCTGTGTGGGAACACTGTGACCAGGCTGCTGCTGCATGGCTGGGTCAGGCTAACAGCAGCCCTGACGTGTCCTCACTCCAAACACCTCCCTCGTGACAGAGCCACCTGCCAACAACCACATCAAAGCCTGGAAGCTTTCCTGTATGGAGGGAAAAGTGCCTGCACAAGACAGCAGGACTCAGCAGCAAGACCTCTGGTTGTAAAACCTCAGGGGTTTGATGTCAGAGCACTGCCTGGCACAGTGACAATGCCAAGGTGACAATGCCAGAGCACTGCCTGGCACAGAGATGCTTCTCGCAATACCATGACACATCCACACACAAAGCTCCTCTGGAGAGGGGAGTCCTGCTTGAAACAATGGGATATTCCACTGAAGAAACAAGCCTTCACCCCGTATCCCCCCAGCCCCATGCTGAGAGAGCCCGAGTGTACCTGGCTGTTCTTGCAGCCCGAGGCCAGCTTCTTGCCATCAGGTGACCAAGCAATGCTGAGCACCCAGTGCCGGTGACCTGGCAGAGAGCACGAGTGGGTGTGAGTGGAGAGCCGTGACTGTCCCCGGTGTCCAGCAGGAAGCCACTCTTTGCTCCTCCTGGCCAGCCTCTCTTTTCCCACTTTGCCAAAGACAGCTACTCCCTCCCCAAGCTGCAGTCCCAGCCTGGATGGCTCAAACAGCACCAGGCTCTGCTCTGCTTGTCCCCCCAGGCAGACAGGGGGCCCATGAGGGAGGGGGTCACAAGCTGCCCTCCTGGCACACCCCAGCACCCACCTTTGGCCGTGAACTGCGGCGTTTCCGTGCTGAGGTCCCAGAAACGCACAGTGGTGTCTCCAGAGCCGCTCGCCAGGTACCTGGGGGAGGAGGAACAGCTCAGCACAGTGTCCCCAGCACAGGACAATGGTACCCTGATCCCTGCCTGCAGCCACACCCTCGTACTTTCCCGTAGGGCTGAAAGCCACAGAGATGACGGCCTCGGTGTGTCCCTCCAGGGAGCTGGTGCAGCGTGTCACCGCCCGCACCCTGAACACGGCCTGCGGCTGGTAGATGATGTCCAGGACCTTCTCTGTCTCCACGCTCTGCCCTGCCAGGGTCTTCTCCAGCGACGCCACGATCTCGGCATCGTGGACGAAGAAGGCCAGAGGCACCGGCTCATCCTGCGGGAGAACGGGCAGGTGAGGTAGCGAGAGGCGGCACCGGGTCGGGCTGGGGGTGCCGGGGAGTTCGGGTGGGGCCTCACCTTCTGTAGGAGGGCGTTGCAGACCAGCTGCAGCTTGTCCGGAGTGATGGTGACCGGGACGTCGAAGGGGGAGCCCAGGCATTCCCCTGCCTCATCGCGGAACTGGATCAGGAGCCGCTGCACATCTTCCTCGTCCGGAGACATGTTCTGCGGGACAGCGGGCTCAGCGCCGGGAGTCCCGCGGGGCGGCGGGCACAGCCCGGGGAGAAGGAACCTCTACAGGGGGATCCCGCGTAGGGCCCGTGGGAGGGAGAAAGACCCCGCACTGAGCAGGACCCCGCGCGGGATGGGGTCAGCAGGAGCCGCACGGGGGAACCCCGGGGGAGGGCGAGCAGACCCCGGAGCGCTGCAGCACTCCCACCCCTGCAGCGGCCAGGTGCTGCCCATCCCGGCCCCGCTCCCGGCCCTCCCCATCCCGCTCCCGGTCCCGGTCCCGCTCACCGCGGCCATGTGCGCGCGCGCCCCACGTGGGCCGGAAGCGGCGGGAGCGCCCGAGCGCGGCGCTGCTGCCCCCCGGCGGCCGGCGGTCAGTGCCGCGCTCGCCCCGGGGCCGCGGGTTCGAGGCCGCGCAGGGACAACTCCAGCGCGCGGAGGTCACCGCGGCTCTGAAACATCACGGGGTCTGATGGCAAAACGACTCAAGGTAGGCCGAGCCTCTCACACTCCATCCGGCACGCAGCTCAAGGAAACGCAGCCCTGAGCAATAGCCATACCGAAATCTGGGACCTGTAATCCCTGAACACGCCCAGGATTAGTCGGGATCCTGCCCCTGGGGGAAACCGAGGCAGGAGTGCACTAAAATGAGCAAGTTTAGCGTGGTGCAATACTTCAGGACCAACCCCTGCCCCTTTACACCTTTCCCAGCCCAACTTCTGCCATGTCCTGTGATCGAACACCTTATTTACTATTTAAAGAATCTTATTCACCACACTGCCGTTAACATAATTCATTAGGACATGTGGGCAAAATTACCCCTAAAACTCACATTAAAAAAATCCCATGGAGCTTCAAACCCCGTGAAAACAGAAAATCGACACAAATTTTAATATTTATATATTTTAAATCAAAACACAATTAAATATAGTATGTTTTAAGTACATGAATGCTTGGGTATGAGAGAAATAAGAGGTGGTACATAGTACCAAAAACCTATACACAGCCTTTTTTGCTTTTCATAACAATACAGTGTGTCTCTATACAATCAAATATTGCAACAGAATAACACTTTCTAGTCAATCAAGATATTCTCAACATTGGAAATGATTTGAGTTCTTCGCATAGTGATTTCTTTGCACAAGTCTGAGGAAAAAAGCAATCATTAGAGTTAAAAAAAAGACCCAAAATAAGTGTCATATACTAAAAATGCAGCAGTAACCAAACAGTGAGACATCGAGTACTTCTGCTACCCTGCAAAATCGATTTGCTGGGGAAAAAAAGAGAGGTGCTGTGTAACATGGTAAGTGTTGACAGTGTCAGGAGGAAGGCCAGAGGTCATTAAAAATCGTTTTTCTTTGTAAACCAAACATCTGGAATTAGATGGGTGGAGGACAACAAGCAATGGAGAATGGCAGCAATTTTGTTTTGCTCGTGGGATGGTGAGGACAGGAAGTGGAGCAGTCTGCAGGGTCCAACCTGCCCGGAAGGTGGGAGCAGAGGGGAGGCAGGAGCAGCCTCGGATCTGCTCCGTGGTGGAAGCAGGGGAGGGGTGTGTGTGTGTGTGTGTGTGTGTGTGTGTGCAGGTGTAGGAGCTCGACAAGGAGGAGTTCCTGACCCTTCCACACTGCCTTCAAAGTTAATGCAGTTATGAAGTAAAGTACATTTATCTTACAGTTGAATACGCATCTATTTCAAGTAACGGAAAATTAAACTTAGAACTTTCCAGGCCATTCACTGCCAATGGATTCACCCCACAGCCCTTCCAATTCTGTGTTTAAAAATGACAAGCAGTAGAACTAGAAACTACAGCAAAACCTTCCCCTCTGTTGTGGCCTATGTGCCCCATTCCAGATATTTTGCTTAAAAGTCTTTTTTTGAGACAGGGTCAAGTATCTGTGAAGTCAATCACAGTTTCTCAGTGACACATTTGTAAACTGCATCTTCATCTCAGAACCATCATTACTGTGACTGCCACATACACCAGGGAAAAGTGTTTCTTCACTCTCTACAGTGGAGGTCCAGGATTGCTTCTTTTTCATTCTTCCTTAGAAATGAGGGAGATTTCAGCGGTTGGAGTAACAGTGCTTTGTTTTTATTGGCTGTGTTAAAGAATCCACCAATAGGGAAAGTTCACTCGTTCTCAAAGTGGAAAACCATATTTCCTGTCCTGCAGTTTCTAAAATCATAGCTGGAAAAGGGAAAAACAGTTCATTTTACCATAAAACATGCAAGGTAATTGTTTAATAGAAAGACATTTTGTGTTTAAAAACGTTGAAACCAGGTTTGTTTGAGTTTGGAGGAGAAAAAAGCCCCAAACCTAATCCAAACACACTCAACCTTTTGATTACTTGCTTAATTGAATCCAGAGCATCTGCAGCCATTTGAGATTTCTAAATACTGTGCTAAGTGACATTTTCATCCAGGCAGACTGGAATTGTATCATTTGCAGCCAAGCTATTAAGTGAAATCATTATACAAGTCACTTAAATGTTACTGCTCTATTAGAAATAAAACACTCACACAGTGGAACTATGGATCCACCCATTTGGATCCAATAACTGGGCTTTGGCACATGTTTACCTTCAATAACTGAACATAATGCAAGTTAATTTTTAGAAACTCACATGCCTGAAAGTAAGAAGTACCAGACATTAACTCGGTAACCTGCTGTCACCAATATTTCACAAAATCCAACTGCTCCCTCAGAACTGGGGGTTTTTAGACAGAGTATGCATGGGCTGTACACCACCACAGCCACTGAGCAAGAACACACAAACCTATGGACAGGGTTACTGTGTCTTTTCAAAGTCTGAAGATAGAATTGTGTAAATGAGTGCACCCAATGTGACAAATTCACAGCTGTTGAGTTTTACTGACACTTCAAGCAGAAATACCACTACTGACTAAGAGGACACAGCAAATGTGAGCACAAGAAAGGAATTACACTTCATTCTGCAGCACAGATCACCCTTTTCATTAATTAGGCAGTTTGTAGACTCAAACTAAGACAACTTTAATGCTTGCACAGGAGAACCACCACAGGCATCTGTTAAGAAATTCCTACAGCACACGTAGGACGAAACACTTCCAACCTTTGTTTCTTCCTCTCATGCTCTGCTGGTTTGAACATTTACCAGCGTGGGTTTCTGCCACAGGAGGAAGGCAAGTGAGAGCTCTGCTCCTCCCACAGCCTGGCTGGAGCCAGATGAAGACAGCAGCCTTTCCACCCCCTACCTTGGTGACCTCCAAAGGCTGCTCACACTGCGCCTGCTGCATGACGTCGTTGACAATCATCTTTGCTATCCTCCAAGCCATCTCTTCTTGAGCCTGAAAAACACAGCCCAAAACACAGATAGCTTCAGGTTCTTAAAAGAAAGAAAAACACAGTGCTCTCAGCACAGCCTTGGAGTCAGGGTAGCATTCACAACTCAACCTGTATGAACATATCCTCCCTCGATGGAAATGCACCTGGCTTCCAAGCACAGTGTTAACTTCAGTTATCGTACTTAAGGTTTGATGCAATTTCCAAGAGAGTTAGTGGAGATTTTAGATTTATCTCTTGGGGATTTGTGCAAGCCCCTCAGAGGGGGAAAAATGCAGCCTGGAATCCACGTGAAATGGTCACTTCACCATAAAAATCAAACAGTGCTTCCACCCCTACTTACAGATCTATAAAACCACAATATGAAAAACCCTGACTGCAAGCACACACTTAATTAGTTCAACCAGCAAGCACGGGCAAAGAGCAAACTAGTTTCACACATACATGCAATCAAATTATATTTAGCACACAGAGTCTCCCTGTTCTTGGTGCAGCAAAAAGATACTCAGAGATAACAGCCAGGATTAAGAATATCAATATTTTATTTCTCTGAAGTGTGAAGTCACGAGAAGAACATGAAAGGGGACACACCTCATCTGTATTTCCTTGAACCCATTTCTTCATTGCTTGTGAAAACATGGACCCTGGTTGAGATAAAAACAGCAAGCAAGGTATGTCAGCAAGGTGAGGCACAGAGCTGATTCCTGTCACCCTTGTGAAGGGTTTGCTCTGCTGGCTTTCAGGACATGGAGCAGTGGCAGGAAAGACAAGGGACTGGCTGGAGCCATTTGGACACTGAGCCTTTCCCAGAGCAGGTCCCAGCCTGGGTGGGAAGCCTGTGGAGAGCTGCAGTTCTTCTGCATCTCAAGACCAAAGCTTTGAAGGTTTGATCACCAGCTCAGCTGCTGACACTTCCATCCCTGCCAGGTTCCATTGACAGCTCCAACTCCCACAGGCTGCTCATGCTCCCTGCAGTCCAGCTGGACCAGAAAAGCAGAATTTGGATGGGAAACTGGGCCAGAGATGGGTTCTGCCTCAGTGCAGGCCAATCCCCCACAGCATCTCTATTTGCCTTAAAACAGATCTGGAAAGAGTCAAACACTTTGCCTATCTCAACTCCAGCAGGGAAGAGAGCAGCTCTGCAGATGTTTACAGAAAAGGTGAGAAAGAGCAAAGCAAACCTTTTGATTTTTTGACATCAGGCTCCGGTTCAGATTCTCTGATGAACTGCCCCAGGTCACTGACTCTTCCAAACGTCATCTTCCTGAGGAGAGGAGTGAAGAACCATGTGGGTGACCAAAACAACTCTGGCATTATGGAAAGCTATATTTGACTATATACTTGGTTATATTTTGGAATCAAAGAGGAACAATAACTAAGAGGAACAGAAAAACCAATTAGAATTCTTTTCCTGGCTGCCATTTTGGTCAAAGAAACATTCACTGGGTGTTAAATCACACTATTGAACTAAATTTAGTGTCAAATATTAAGCCATGGACTAAGACCTTGCATTTAGGCCTATTCTCCAAGCAGGAGGACATGGCAAAAATGAAACAGAGGTGAAACACGTAACCAGAAAGGAAACAATACACTGAAATGAACCTTACCCTGCATATGTTCGTTGATACAAAGATTCTGGATCCAGACTTGCAGCATCTACAATTATTGCTTCATCAAAATTTTTCAGGATTTTAACATTAGCCTTTTTGACATTGGACTACAAATAAAAATTCTAAGTATTAGTGCCCAATGCAGACAACTACCAGCTTCTTAACAAAACTGCAATTTTTGTGCTTTTAACACAGATAAACCTCCAAAGAATCTCTAAGAAAGAGTATAAAAGAATTAATGTGTCTACACAGCCTTGAATTCCCAACTCATAGGACATTGTTTTTAGCAGAGGATGATAAAGTTCTGTGGAGAGAGCCAAAGACACAAAGCCCAGGTCAGCACACGCTGCTGCCTGAGCATTATCAGCTCAACAGATCCGTGTGTGCTGGCAAATCATTTGTTGTGAGTCTGGAACATCCCTCTCCTGCTCTTAGTAAGCAATTCCCAAACACAGATGCCTCCCCCATGCACAGAGAAACATTTATCTTCTGGCCTGGAGTATTTATGTAAGATTATTAAAAAAAAAAAAGCCAAGGAAACATCAGAGCAACGGCAGGGAGGGCACAACACACAGCAATCTTTTATTGCCTCAGCATGGAACAGGAACACCAATGGCAGCTCCTTCCCTGCTGCTCTTTATGCAAAAATATGCAGAGAGCCAGAGATTCTCCTATTCAGACAAGCAGGAATGCACACCACAGAAAGCAGCACCTCATTTCCTAAATTGCCCAGCCAATTACCAGCAGTTCCTCCTGCTCAGAGGATCGAGCAGCAGGAGGCTTCAAGAACACAGATTTTATTCCCCACTTCACAGCCAGGGGAGGAATATTCCCTCCTTGCAAATTAGGAGGTTTAAAAATAGTACAAGCAGGTAGTACAGCTTCCAAGTTGCTGGAAAGCCAGGACATGACTAACATTGGTGTGGATACTGGATTTGAAGCTCAGGGTAGCCCTGCAGAGTTCAGTAAAAGCAGCTCTCGCTTGGCTCCTCTGCTCTCAGCTGGGCTTGCAGTTTCCAAGCTGCCCTGGTTAGAGGCCAGCCAGAATCTGTTCTGGGTTTGAGCAGATTGGTGCTTTCAGCCCTGAAAAGAATTTACTCTTCAGGACAGAAGATCTGGCACTTTAAAAAAACTGAGCACAGCAAGCTTGCATGTTTATATTTAAATTTGATAGCATATTCACAAGTGTCAATTTTCACCTGAAGTTTTAACTATGGTATTGACAAAATAATGTTATTTCTAATAACAAGCACTCAGATATTATGGCATAATGAAAAAGTCTTCAGTAAAAGTAGCAGCTTAATAAAGACATCACTGATGTAAAGAAATAACAGCAGCACAAGGCTTTGGGTACAACAAACTGCAGAACTGAGCTGCAGGTAGATTAAACACATTCTAACACAACACAGGTTTTAAATGAAAGTGGAATGGTGTTTCCTGACAGGGATATTGACACAGAAAACCCAGCTTGGTACCTGGGAGGCAGAGCCATCCGTGCTCCCTATGGAATCACTGTCAGGAGAGCTACCAGGGCCATGAATACTCAGTGCAATGTTCCCTCCTGGGAATTCATCTCCTCGGACTGAATGGATGAGGTCATTCAAGTATTTGTAGTAAAGGTTGCTGGACAAGAAACCAGGTAGGAAAACCTGAGAGACAGAAAAAGTCCTCTTTAATCAAGGCTGGTCTGTACACTTAGAGAAGAGCACACAAACATCTCAGTCCTTGTGTAGATGGAACACAAGTAAAAGCATCCACGCATGGAATTACTGTGGATTAGCAACTGCATTGCTTTAAGTTTTAATCCTACTGCAAAATAAATAAACCCAACTGCCTATTAATCAAATCCCCCAGTAACTGAACTGAAGTTCAAGGGTTTTTTTCCCCTCTAGAAATTTAAGCTTGACAGCCCAACAGGCTTTACAGTTATTCTGTTTCACTGTTCACAATGCTCTGCAGCTCCAGAATCAAATCATTATTTTCTGGTATCTGGGTATCCCAGAGTTACATTACTACCCACAGCACTTGTATTAGACTTGCAAACAACTCCTACTAAGAGGAAGGAAACTTTTCTAAAGATATAAAATAAGCTGTTGATAGCAATTTATATGGGAGGAAATTCTGTTACTTCCATTAAACAGCAATAATCACCCAAGACAAACATTTCACAGAGCATTAACAGCAGCCAGTGGGTGGTATCTTCAAATCAGGCTGGGGAAAAGAGTCTGGCAGATTTTCCTGAAGCTGTTCTATTATCCAGGTAAACAGGAAGTCAGTAAAGGAACAGGATAAATCAGGGACACACTAAGGAACCCCCACATCACCTTCACTAAGCGTGAACCCCACTCTGAAGAAGGATCTCACCGTCTCCATGGTTGTCCACGCCTGCCTTAAGGGGGTGGTGAAGCAGTTGGGGAGAGGCCCCCCCTCCCTGCAGATGTTGGACTCAATCTCCAGCCTGACAGAGTCATCAAACCCCAGAGGATGTGTGGCCTGCAGGGAGAAGTACCTGGGGCAAGGCAAGGAAACAACACAAACAGGATTTGCAAACCTCTGCAGGTGCTCGGAGCCCACCTGTGCCCCAGACACTGCAAAAACCTGCACACACCTGGTCCCCACTGAGACAGCTGAGACATCCCCCCCAGCCCCCAAAAACGGTTCTGAGAGCCCTGCCCTGAAACACAGATCCAAAACAGGGAGTGGAAAACAGGAATGGATCAGGAAACACCCAGAACTTCACAGCAGCATTGGCTCTACTGCTCACATCCTTGCAAACAGAGTTTAAGGATGGGGGAATGATTGATGAACTTCTGAGTGAAGCATTTGCTTCCTCTCCAATTATTATTTCCTCCCTGGGTAATAACTCAAGTTCTGGTAGAAGCTCACACTTAAGCTTAAGAACAAACATTTCCTGGAAGCAGTTGTGCTGTCTCTCAGCTGTCTTATTGCTAAAGTGAAGCACAAAATACAAGAAGAGTGTTCCTCTCCTAAAAGTCCGATATTAAAAAGCACCTGACAGCTTCTTTAAAAAAGGAAATGTTTCACAATACTAAGAACAAGCACTAGTTGATTTTATTATGTGTGAGAACAGTTTGTACAGGCTACTTTATATGGATAACAGTATCTGAACATCAAGGTTTTTCTGCAGAGCTGTATGTGCTATTAGGCTTAAATAGCAGATTTTAAGCCTAATAGCAGATACATTTTCAAGTGTATCTTCCATTTTCAAATGTCAACCAATCAGCTTTGTTTTTTTCCCAACCAAACAAACTCAAGCAATCAAGCCCTGAAAATCCTGAATTAAGTTTGAGAATGGAATCCTCGTGTTTCTCCTCACATATATCAAAAAATTTGAAAAGTTCACATGTGCAAACACATCAAAAGCCACCTTGATAAAATGCACCTGAGCAGAACAGCACAAAAGTGCAGAGAAGTTCCTTTTGCACAGCACAACACAAAACCACAAGTACAGAGACAAAGGATTGTTGAACTCTCTCACTTGTCATACAAAATCATGGCATCATTCTGTGCTTCTTGCCCATCATACTGGCCTTTTTTGGCAGCAAGCTGAGACTGGAAGTTATCTGCTGCCAACCAGAACTGCAATACATTAACTGCATCTTCCTTCTCCATGTACTGGAAGGGAAATCAGAAAAAGAGGAGGTTAAAGAAGTTTTAGCAAGAAACTTCTAATAATTTTTTTAACTTCTTTCTTCCCATTTAGAACAAGAAACATAGACCATGCAAAATTGTCACCAAGACACAATATTTTGAATTTCTGTTTCAGACAGATTTAGCTTGTTCGGAGGAGAAAAAAAAAGAAAAAAAAAAGAAAAAAAAAGAAAAAGAGAGAACTTCTGATATTTCTTTTCTGTACTTACATTCACACTTAGTTTCCAAAAAACTATTTGTCTCATCCTAGCACAGGAAACACCATTTTCATGCTACATTTAGCTTACACTGAGCTCAGCACATTGTCTCACTTCCCAAGCTGCAGTTTCAAACTACATCAGCTTGTCAGATTGTCAGGACAAGCATGGCAAGAGCTGATTCCTTAAAGGTGCAGGAGCCTGAGTCTGTGGAATCTTTTAACTTTTATTTAAGCTATCACATCACTAAGGGTGCCCTCTCCACATTGCACTGGTTATGATTTGTTATCTGTAAGAACACTTCAGGCTTTTACAGTCACTACAATGTGAAGATCAAGATGACAATGTCAAAGCTTCTACAAAGCAGAGACTCTGAGAGGCACTCACTAACTGGAGAAGAAGTCACAAATATTCATTCCACAACACAATGGACAGATCTGAACATTTGAATTAGTTTAGGTGGGGGCAGGAAATAGTTCAGTGCATTTTCTCTCAGAAAAAAATACACCTTGGCTTTTTTATTATATTTAGAATCATAGAATTACAGAACTGTTTGGGTGGAATGGGACCTTAAAAATGATCCAGTTCCAGCCCCCTGCCATGGGCAGGTTCACCTTCCACTACTCCAGGTTGCTCCAAGCCTCATCCAAGCTGGCCTTGGACACTCCCAAGGATTCAGGGGCAGCCACAGCTTCTCTGGGCACCCTGTGCCAGGGTCTCCTACCCTCACAGGGAACAATTCCTTCCCAACATCCAACTAAAGCCATCAAGGAATGAACAGGGGTTTTTTTTCCATCTGCTAGAAAGGGATCTAAAAGCAAACTCAAACGTTGACACTCACCTCAGAGAAGTAGAAGAGGGCTGACTCACAGAACAGAATGTCAGCCAGATACACAGTCCCACTGGTCAGCACCTCGATCTGGTATTTACAGAAATGGTGACTCCGTAAAAACTCACTAAAGTGCCTGCACAGACACAGGGACACTCAGTCAGCAGGGACAGCAGCACCCAGGGCACCCCAGAACCAATTAGCTCTTGCCCAGAACTCTGATACTTTGGGTTGGATAAAAGCAAAACAAGCCAGAAACAGGGCAGGTTTGTAAATGGCACAAGGAAGAGAGAAAGAACACAATAGTGTGAACAGCCAAGTTCAGCAAGAATGGATTTGGAGGAGGGGATCTGAGCAGTTTCAGATGCAGAAGACAGCACAGAAAAGTGCTGATATGGTTATGTCTCCATCAACATTTTTAACAGAACCTTTAGAAGAGGCACAAGGACCCAAACCATTGCACCAACTTACTCTTGTTCCATTGCACTGAACACGATGGACTGTGCTGTAACAAAGCAGTTGGGATCCACCTGGCCATCCTCCCCACAGATCTTTGCTGCAAAGACAGAGCAGGTTAATTTTAACATGGATTTGGCTGATGGAGCTGAAAGGCACAAGCAAGGACTAGTTAATGAAAAATTGCAGTTCAAATCCACCAGAATCAGCTGGTTCTGACTGAGCAAAGAGCTTTCAAAGCTGGCCAGATAATAATTACATGGCTAAAGCATTTGATTGAGACTCATTATCTGGATCCCCTCCATAACCACCAAGATTTCTTTCCCTAATTTAAACAAAATCTCTGAAAGTTTTTATGAGGATATTCACAGTACTGCTGAAGGTCAGATACACTGATACTTGTAATCTCCTATTTTTAAAGCTACCTTTAAAATTGATAAAAATAAAGATAAATACAAGTGTGTGGCATATTAGAGACATTTTTTATGGGGACAGAGCAGCTCTGAAATGAGGAAGCAGTTATTCATTCTTACCAACTATGTCATTTCTCATTGCTTCTGTAATAGGGATTGGTTTAGCAGCATCTGGAGAAATATATTTGGTAAAAGTACTAACTGCATCTCGTTCTATACCTGTGGGGAAGAAACACAGAATCAAACTTGGAATTCCTGGGTATGAGTAGATAACAAGTGTTTGCTCTTCAGAAAAGCAGGTGTCTAATTCTCAGTGATGTTTCCACTGCAGGATATTCATATTCTGCTCCTGACCAGCTGCAGGGACTGTGTGATCTCCAGCCAGGTCACAACAAACCCAGCACGGACCAAGATGGAATAAAACAACAAAGCTCCAAATTTTCCCTACCACCACACAAGGCAGAAGCCACTTCCTCAGCTGCACACCACAGTCCCAGAAGCAACACCTTTCAGGGGACTGAAATTCCCAATTTTTAGCTCTCATCACAGAGAAATCACTGGCATTATACAGGAATTACTAGAAAAAAAAAATCTTAAAATGAGATGTCTCAAACAAGTTGTGCTCTTTACACACCATCTTTTGTGACTTGGGACTCTGCTCTGGAAGAAAGAAAAAAAAAATACACTCAAATTCTTTTCAGATTTCTCAAGAAGGACCCTGTGTTTTCAAATGCTTTTTAGACATCAGAAGGCAGAGGTGCTTTGATGACTAAAACATCATTTTCCTTGTTTAAGTGACTTTGGGGCTGAGGTTATGTATTGTGGAGGCACATGATAAATAACTACATGAGAAAGAGAAAGGGATGCAACACGAGGAAACAGTTGAGCAAACAAAAGGAACCAATATGAAGAAAGAAGTGTTTCCTTTTTGCCTGCAAACTTGCACAAATGAGGGAGGACAGAGTAGATGCAAAGTAGAGAAAACATGTTACTGTGCATGTAGCTCACTACCAAAAGGAAATATTTTCATTTCATCCTTACTTCCAGCAGCCTCTGAAGAGGTGGAATCCAAATGACAACAAATCAGTTACAAGGGGAGGAACTCTATCAAATAAATCCAAGAACAAAACCAGTACATTCCACACATAAATCTCCCCAAGTCTCTTGCAACCACTCCTTATGTCATTTTATGTAATACAGGATCTTTACCTTCCATGGCAAGTTAATGATCATTTCTCAGCCCCACCATCCCAAGTTTCTGCAATTCTTCTAAGGTGGGGTGGGATGGGTGAGGGAAGAACTGGACATAGCAGTGTTCACTTAATTTCTTATGATTACACACAGAAGAACAGAAGCAACCTAAGCTCATTGAGTACACAATGATTTTGAAGTCTCTTCAGCAGCTTTTTTATTTTTAAACAAGTCAAACAATAAATACATAGCTCAAACTGACCAGCAGCCAGTTTAACATCAGCGATACATAAAACTTTCTTCCTTCCAACATCGCCTCAGGTTTGCTAAGAACCTGAGAACTGAGGCAGCTCCCTGCACAAAACACTCCCCCTTCCCCACCTTCCCAACCAAAGGGAACACACAGCACTTACTTTTCATGAGTTTTCCTGACAAGTCCTTTAGTGCAGAGGAGGGGCTGTTTCTATTTGATACCGAAAGCTTGGGAGGTTCTTGCTGCTCAGCTGGCAGAGAGCGAGTCCCCGTGCCGGCTTTCCCCAGGGGCGGAGCGCCGGCGCCGCGGCTCTCCCGCCCCGCGGGGCTGTGCCTGCCGCCAGTTCTGTCCCGGGGCAGCCGGGCCGTGCCGGAGCCCTCCAGCCTCTCCTCCAGCCTCTCCTCCAGCCTCTCCTCCAGCCTCTCCTCCAGCCAGGCAGCAGGAGGAGAGGAGGCCAACTCCTGCTGCTTGGAGGGGGACACGGGCTCTGCCAGCGAGCTCTGCTTCACCGTGTTCAGGCTGTGCGCGCGGATGCGGGACCAGGTGGTGGAGTGGAAGCTCTCGGCCTCTAACCAAAATTTCACCAAGTGCTCCATCCTGCGCAGCTCCATGAACTGGATGAAGTAAGGGAGGGCTACACTGTCCTGCAGGACTTGTTCAAGGGTCTTGGAAAGGCTTGATTTGGTCTCTTGAGCCTGGTAGTTCAGACACGATCTGCCTAAAGGAAAACAGGAGAGGGAGTGAGCCCATATTGCAGCACAGATGAGGGGGCTGGATACAGAAATGCCCTGTAATGCAACTGGAGGCAATTCCAACATAATGACAAAGTAAAGGAATTGTCTGCTCCCTTCAAACCCTCCCGGGTTAACACAGATGCTACTGTAACAGCAGCCACACTTTTACTACCTATTCCTTTACCTGAAATCCAAGGGATGGTGAGTGCACCAGGAATACACAGAATAAAAAGAAAAGCTGACTTTATCCCAGCCTTACCTAAGTCTCCAAAGTGAGCAGCTTCCATGTGACTTGGCTGCTTCTTGAGGGCAGCTGTGCGGCTGCTGGAGAAGGAGTCCATGTTGGCAGAGATGGCATTGATGGCCACATGGCTTGGTCCTGCAGCCTCCAGCAAGGCATGATTCCTAGTGCTTCTCTGAGGGGAATGTACTGGGACTGGAGCTGGAATCAGGACAGGAATTGTTAAAGCACAAGGACACCAAGACCTCTTCTAAACATTGCCCGATGCCAAGCACCCCAAAATATACCAGGGAGTTTGCCTGAGTCAGTCTCATTAAAACCTCACTGTACCACTGTGTGTCATCTTTGATCAAGAGTCTGATTAAAGACCACAAGTTTTATTATTGCAAAAATAAACTCACTCCCACCCACCTCTATTTTCCTTATTCAGCAGCAAATCAAGAGATGCCACGTCTCAGTTTACACGTGAAATATTCCTGACTCTTCCTGCTTCCTTGATAATCACTACTGTAACAACTTTATACTCTGTCCACAATTTAGTTTAGTTCCAATGCTCCTGCCAATCCATTTCCATGCTTTTTTGAAAGCTAAAATGTGTTAAAAAATCCTGAACTACAATGCTATCTGTGAGGTTTAATAAGAGTTATTTCTCAAAAATATTTTTGTTGCTTCTGCTTGGTTGCAAGGAAAAAAAAAAGAAAAGCAATAAGGAAATACCTCTGATGAAACCCAGGTTATAAACTTAACCCCCTCTGGCTGTTTCAGGACACAAGTGGCTACTGGAGCTCAAAAAGAACAAATAAGAACTTCCTCACACAAAATTCTGCTAATTGTTAATTGATGACAAAGCTGAAAAAAACCCCAAACATGCTCACAGCAGATTCCAAAGCTCTCAGGAAGCTGTGTTAGATGAGAATGTCATGCAGGGACATCTTGCACCTCTGACTCAAAAATAAAGCACGTCAGATGATCTGATTATCTCAGCACCTCCCAGGGATGTGTTCCATCAAGGTGTCAGACAACTTGGACTTCATGACTTCCATGCTGCATCAATCTATTTTTATTCCCAATTTTATGACACCAGTTGACAATTTCACACTTAGATGTCACAGCACAGATACCTCAGGAGCAATAAAAACATTTAAATTATTGCCAAGTGTTTGTGCAGTTGCAGGATTGGGCACCAAGACACCACTTGCTGCTTCTTACAAAGCCTCTGGGTATTTCATACCAGAAATAATGGAGAAAATACCTTTTTTTCCAAGGCCAAGGGATGGCAGCAGTGGGAAAATTTTGGTGGAGGTTACTTGTGTAGAGCCAGAGCCACACTGCTCATAATGCTACAGGCTTTTGTCAATTAGATTTAAATTTAATTTTATATTATGGACATTTGAGGAAAAAATATTCCACTCTCTCTAAGGGTCAAACAAAGGTGCTCTCAGCTGTAGCAGCTCACAACGTGCAGTACTATAAATTTTGAGGTTTATTTTTATTTTCAGGGTCACCATATTGGTAGTTGGACTGAAAGTGGCTATGAAATGGATGCAGCTCACTGTTTCCTGCATTTGATTTGAAAGACAGACCACCAAGGTGAAAAAAGCCTGCAATTTTCTCTTGATGTGCAGGTAACACATTATCAAGTACAGAAACAGGATTCTGTCTGAGGGTATAAAAGTAACAGATCGGATTCTGCCATTTACCTCATCTCCTTTCAGTTCTGTAAGAAAATCTGACAGGACAAGCAAACTTGTTTTCCTACAGTTTATAAATCTCTTTTCCACCTGGATTTTTTTCTCCTCTCCTAAGAGATTCAGCAGCAAGACCTCTGCACCACACAGAGCAGCAGCAGAATGGCTCATTCAGGACTTGGGTCTTCAGCCTCACAAGCCCCATCAAAATTAAATCTGCAGCTTCTTCTGCAAGTCCCAGTGAAGCTGCACCTTCCAGACTCCAAAGGACACTGCACCTGAGCAAGAAACTTCAGCAGCAATTTGTGGATGAGGAACAAGCACCACGTGCAAGGTGACCCGACTGCCTGATCACTTTGAATTAAAGCTCATGCCTGACATAACTCAATAACCTTCTGCACCTACAGATGCAGCAAGATGAGGAGGGAAGATTAGTTACTATAAATACCCAGAAACAGAATTAAGTTCTGGGTTTGGTTTGGGTTTGATGCACAGGTCAGATCTGTGCTCAGGAGGAAGGAAATGATCCTGGTGGGTAAGATAAAAATGGTGGATGATGGCAGAGATCTGAATTTACAAACAAAAGTTTGATCTTACTTTTAATTGCTTTCACATCTGCAGTCTTTTCTTGTTCTTTGCCTTTCACTGTAAAATACAAGGGAAAATGTTAATGCTATTTTGGGTCACTAATGGCATTCACCTGAGAATGGACACAGAATTCCCGACATCAGCAAGTATCAGAGGCAGGTGGAAACTACAATTTTGTTAAAACTGATGCTCATTTAAATCACACATCCAGTAACTGACAGAGGCTCTCAAAGCTTTTCTGTTGATTTACTTTCAAAAGCAAAATCTTATCATCCATTAATTAAGTGTCATGAAATACAGTCTGTTAAATTTCCACAGAGGAAGATGTTTGCTGCCTATGGATTAAAACTACATTCAGGCTGACTTTAATACACAGCATGACCTGGAAAGAGTGAGAAAGGTGTGTTTTAAATGAAGAGCACTGGCAGGTGCTCTCTGTGGACCAAAAATCACCCAAAACCAGCATCTCACTTGTGTTACAGCACAGCACCCAACACCGAGGAGATGTGGGCTGGCTCTGGCTCCAGGGAGCTGCTTCCATGCACATGATGGATACCACAGAAATGCTCTGGAAACTCCCTGCAAAGAGTTAATTCTCTCACTGATAGTCTTGCTTAATCATCATCAAACGGGTGATCAACTGATGGGGAGATAACTGCAGTAAAAAGTTGTGATGGAAAAGCGCTTTGAGGATTTATTTTTGTAAAAAATATTATTATTTTTTAAAGGAAGCTACCAAAGGAAGCGAAGGAGGAGATCTGTTCAAAACAAAAATAAAGAAGTTCAAGTAGCACATAAACAGGATGGCAGAGAAACAAATGCAGGGGTGATATTGGAGAATGTGATCTACCAGGGAGGCTGCTCCAGGCAAGGATTATTACTACAAGTAGGTCATCCCTGAGCAACGAACCCTTCCCAAGGTAACCACAAGGCACAGCCCAGCGCAATCCCACATTTACATCACAAAACACAGCCAAAAAAACCCACCCAAAGCCTCCCCGTTCCGACCCGAGGGTGTTAAATATTTTAAAGGGGAACTCCGCTCTCCGGTTACATAATTGCCCTGGCCCGGTGGCTGCAGCGCTGCCTGCCAGCCTCCCCTGGAGCACAAACGCCGCAGGGCTGCACATCGGCAACTCGGGGGCGAAAACTTCAGCTGCCAGGGAGCACATTCTGTGACAGAGGGGTTTAAGCGTCCATTAAAGGAGGCGGATTCTCTCCACACTGACCTGCAGCTGTGAGCAGGGAGAGTAACCAGCCTTTACATAACGAGCTGATGGACAGGAGAGAAACCACCGAGGAACACTGAACCTCTGGGAACTCTCATATTTCCCAAATCACTCCAATATTTCATCAAACCAGCTCCTAGCTATCAGCAGTAATTCCGGGTTTCACACAAGAGCCCTCCATAAGCCTATTTTCAGTTTAAATACCTCTGTTCCTTCTTTCCAAGCTACTCAGTTCCTCCCTAAATACCTACTTACAACTGGGAATACGAACTCCAGGCTCGTGTCCCAACCCTTTCCACGCAGGCTGCTTCTGTCCCCAGCAGCTCTGAGCACAACCAAGCGACAGCAGGAACAGCAGGGGACAAAAGCAGCTCCCATCCAGGACAAGCCCAAATTTCAGAGAGTGAAGTTTCACTACGTGAATTCACTTTCACTTCCCCCAAAAAGCGGATGCTGTGTGGTGCCTGTGTGGAACCAGCAGGAACCACAGACCGGGGGCTGAGGGTGAGATTTCCAGCGGCCACTCCCATTCCGAAGGGTGCCAAACCAGCACGTGACGCTCCAGAGTTTTAATTCACATCTTGAAATGCTCTGAACGAACTCAAAAAGCGTTCCCAGTGTGTCAACAGCAAACAAAAAACAACGAGAACCTGCTGAGGTCAGCCAGGCTGGGGGACTCCACGTTATTCCCAAGATGTCCCCAGGGATGAGCTGTTCCACTGGCAGCAGTTTCATAACCTGCCCTCAAGCACCCAGCTCACCTGTTATACTTTGATTTCTTAACCCATTATCCACCCTCAGTCGGCCAGAGCTTTATTTTAATGCCCAAGCTACAGAAACACTTCAGTTCTGATGTTTCTACAGGTCAGTTGCTTCATGATCCTTGCTATGGTTTAATTTAAAATTAGTTTTCATTTTTACTCACTGCAATATCCTCTTAAACAACGACAGCTCACCCCAGAAACACTGGTGTTTGTAGGATTTTGGACTGCACGTGGCCACAGTTTTATCCTAAGCCTTAATGTGCTCTTTTCCTCACAGCTTCAGTTCAAATCTTCTCTAAAAGCCAAATCTAAAAACAGAGATCACACCAAGCAGTGCTTTATGCACACAGCCCAGATGAAAGGTTGCTTTTCTCCTCTCCTTCACAGCGTCTCTCTCTCGGGCATTTAGTGCTGATTTGCCTCTCTGACCAAAGATCCTTTAATCAAAGGAACACACATCCTCAATTACACTTCTCAGATAATCAGACCTTTCATGGCTTTCTCCCCGAGAAAGTTTCCACCCAAGCCGACCTTGTCCCTGTGATCCCACATCAGGATGGAACCTCAGCTCCACAATTCTCAATGAAGCAGCAGGAGCTCTTTGTGAAGAGTTTATAACCACTATCAGTTTTACTCTGCAGCCCAGAATTTTTATATAAACAGCCCAAAAAGGATTATGGCACTTGCAAAGTGGCTTCCAGAGTCTTCAGATCTGTTAATAAGAACAGAAGTTTAGACTCATTTCTCCCACAACTACTGCACTAACCTCCCCAAAGAGTGACATTTCAGTGCTGCTGCTTTGGCTGAGCCAGACCCAGAGGATGTGTGAGCCAAGAGCATCAACATCAGCCCAGGTACCCCGTTCTTGCCTCCCAGGATGTGCATTCTGGGTTCAGCAACCCAGAAAGGCTTTAGGACAGCGCTGCATCAGAAGATCAGTGCTACAGCATCACGAGGAAACAGAACTTTCCCAAGGGCGCTTCCTAAAAGGTGCCACTTCCAGCAAAAACCACCAAACCTCAACTGGGCAGATTGAGAGTGCAGTGCCTGCCTGCAGTACGAGCACAAAGTGCCTTCAAAACGCTGCACTCCCAGAGAACACTTAAACTGCACCCACTTGTGCTGCTGGAGTATTATAAATATTTCAGGAGCCCTTAATATCCCAGCTTGTGCTCCCTAACAAATCTATTACAGAATACACCACCAATGATTCCTCTGGCTTTCACGGAGAGCTCAGCGCGATGAGGTTCCTCTTTCACTGAGATTTTCGGCTGCTGCTATACATTCTCAGCCCATTACATTTTTTCACAAAGCCGGGAATATCAGCGTTGTGAAAAAATCATCTGTAAAGGGCCCAGAGGCTCAAACCCCGCACGAAGCGTGGGAGGTGCTGCAGCCCCCTCCCGCCCCGGTCACCGTCCGGAGCCGCCGGGAGCCGCGGGCAGCCCGGGGGCCGCAGCCGGGGACCGCTGCCGCTCACCGGGAGCCCCGGCGGCAGCCGAGCCCCCCGAGCCCCGCCCGGCCCCGGCCCCCCGAGCGCTCGCAGCCCCGCGGGAGGACACAGCGCCGGCACTGACCGTCATTGGCGGGGAGGCCGCTCCTCAGGGCCCGCGCGTCCTCGCGGAGCCCGGTGGCGATGCCCGGAGGGGCTGGGCCGGGGCCCGGCAGCCGCGCGGGGGACGAGCCCGGCGGCCGCCCGCCCGCCGCCCCTCTACCTTTCCGCCTGAAGAAGGACATAGCGCCGGGGAGGGGGCGAGGCGGCCGCCGGGGCGGGGGAAGGCGGGAGGGAGGGAAGGCAGCGCGCCGGGTCCTATGAATGAGGCTGCTGCGCCCGCCCGCCGCCGCCGCTCCCTCCGCCTCTTCCTCCCGCGGCGGCGCCCGCGGCCGCCATGTTGTCAACAACGGCCCCGCGCCCGCTTCCGGTAGCGCCGCCCGCGCGGCACCGCGGGATCCGGCCGCACTCAACATGGCCGCCCCGGCGTCGCGCCCGCCGGGCAATGGGGGCCGGGCGGGGCCGCCATGTTGGGTGAGGGCAATGAGCGAGCGGGGCAATGGGGGCGGGGCCGCCATCTTTGATCAGGGCGGGGGGCGCCGGGCGGCGTGAGGCGGCGGCCGCCATCTTGGCTGAGGGCACGGGTGACCTGGGGACGCTGCGGCAATTCGGGCGCGTCCCGCGGGCAGCAGGGACAGAGAGCCCCGGCGGCAGGGACAGGCTCCTGGCAGCAGGGGACAGCGGGCGAGCGCTGGGGCACGGCCGTGAGAGCCGAGGCGCCCCGGAGAGAGATCGCAGGGACGCGTCCCAAAATGTCCCCTTCGACCATGGGGGCCGCAGCGGAGGGGACGGACAGACAGACAGATGGACACAGGGACAGCCGGACGCCCCTGGCCCCTGTCCGAGCTCCCGCCCGGGGTGTGAGGGCTCTGCAGTGCCGGCCCCAGGGCCCTGCGGGCCGTGTGCCCCCGTCTGTGCAGGACACGCGTGCCTGGCGTGGGGCAGGAATGCGGCAGCTCCTCCATTCCGCGGCACCCCCGTGTCCGGCACAAGCAGAAATCCCTGCCGGGCTGCTCGGGGGCACCGCCGGGCCCTGGGAATCCATGCCCCATAAGTCAGTTCCGGCTGCGTCCCGAATCCTGCCACAAAAATCCTCTTAATCATCCTCCCGAGGCAAACCTGCTCTTCCCTCACCTAGCAGGGACGTTTGTCACCGTGACACAGCGCTTAGCCTGAGATCCGAGGAGATCTCCGATGTAAAAGCTCTACAAACGCTTGGTAAAACAGGCTGCGATTACAGATGCTGGTTTGTGAGTGGGGAAACTGAGGCACGGAGCCAGAGGGCAGCTCCGCCATCCATCCCCGAGCCACCCCGGCTCGATGCAGGGTCACCCCTCTGCCGTGTAACTGTCCTGCCCTTGCTGCCTGAGCCGTGTCGAAATGATGTAATTAATAATCATCGCGTGAATTTCTGCACCGCCTTTCATCGGAGCATTCCAAAGCTCTTTACAAACACCCAGTAATTAAGGCTCATAAATTGTAAATTGTATAAAAGGTATATGGGGATCTTCCAGGGCTGGGATGGAGCCGTCTCCTGGGCGGGATGGTGCCGCTGATCAACGCCCTGTAGCAACTGCATTTTCTCTTTTGATATTATTTTTGTTAACTGGTGCTCTTTGATACAGTTTTGTACACATGCCCAGAGGCAGGCTGGAGCATAATGAACTATTCTATACGGTTTCTGCATAATGAATGGAATTATTTAATTGGCACATAACCTCAGAGACTGCTAATAGATTAAAACATTCCAAAGATGAGCAAATTGGAAAGAATGGGATGAATCAGGAAACGCTAAATTAACATCTTCTGCCAAAAAATTTGCACCCAGTCCTCTTGGGTTTCGGGGTATACATGGGGGTTGAACAAGGAGGCAATGATTTACACAAGAGTTTGGCATGAATTACCTCCCCTGGCCTGAAATTTTCTCTCATTTTTGGGAATTCAGAAGGGCTGAAACTCCAATCCAGAGCTGCTCACTCAGCCTTGGATCTGGATCTGAACTGGAAGTGTGAGTGACAGCAGGTGCTGGAGTCTTTAACAGAACATGACAGTTTAATTATCTGAGCAATCAGTTAAATATGACTTCAGGACATGAGTTGGTCAATGTCAGAGAAGCTGAAGGACTCCTCCCTAATTTAAAATATTCAAATAAAAAAAAGGCTGTCTCACTTCTTGATTTTTTTTCCTCTCCACAGCTAGAAAAATAAGTAAGCTTTAATATTTGAAAAGATCTGAATGGAGTGATCACGTTTGGACAGATATAATAAAGCAGAACAAGACCATGATCTTGGGATTCCCTCTCATATATAGAATTCTCACTACTTTGGGCATACAAATACCAAAAATTATACAAGTAAGGACTTTACCAGCTGAGATATTACTCTGGAATAAATAATAATGAATAATGTCCTAAATACATGTCAAAGATGACTTTGCACAGAAACTCACAGCACCTCCAATTAGAGACTTGTGGTTTTGTCCTTTTTTTTTATGGGAAAGCAAGTGTCTGCATGCACACACAAAATTCCTGGCAGATTTGGCTGTGGCTGAGCTCAGTCCATGAACCCTCATGGGAACAGGAGCGTTGGTACCTGTGCTGAGCATTTCAAAGAAGGGAATTCTCCCACGTCCCAGCCTGGCAAAAATTAACTGCTTTTATTAAAACCTTGTAATCCCTCCCTGTCTCCTTCCACTGAGCACATTCCCAGGGAGGGAATTTTGTTCCTCTCTGCCTGGGCAAAAGCAAGGGGTGGAGAGTCTCTGCCTGACTCTCAGTGGGTGAGTTAAAACTCGAGGTTTGAATTTGTAAAATTGAGGTTAAAAGGTATGAAAAGGTTCACTCCCAGCAGGCAGAGCTGTGTGTGTGAGCTGCTGCTGGAGATGTGCTGGACAGCAGAGCTCTGGGAAGCAGCACTGAGCAGGGGAAAGCAGAAAAACGCCCCACTCCATGTGCTGAGCTCTCCCCAGCCCTGCCGCGGGCTGCTCCTGCAGGAACGGAGCCTTTTCTGCAGGGCTTGGAGCCACTCTGGAATTATTCTGAATTAGTGACAGCAAACGGGCTCGTTGGCACCTCTGCTCTGCCCAGATGGCATCGCCAGCGCTGTGTGGGACTCACCTCAGATGACCTTTCCCCAATCCACGGTGTTTTCCTCAAGTTCTTGGCCATTCTATGGCATCATAAATACTTGAAAAATAATAATCTAGTTTAACACCGTCTTCTGTTTCTCCGTTCTTCTTTTTTCACCACTTTTTGCTTTTCTAGATGCCTCAAGCAGTACAAGAGGCGATGCAGCACATGACAGCAGTCGGGTATTTCTTCAAACCGGGGATATGGGCGAAAACCCAAGGCTGAGTGTGATTTTATCCCTTCAGAACTTCCCTGAAGTGACAGGACGAGCAGCATCCGCGGCAGTTCTAAATGCAGGGCACAGACACACCCCCATGAAGCCAAAACGCTGCGCCCAGACAGAACCGCAGCGCGTTCCCGGAGGCTTTGCCCGTGAATTCAGCTGTAGGAGCGGATTTGTCATCGCTGCCACAGCACTCCGGGCGCACGCCAGGAGAGGGTGCCAAGCCCCCGGCTTCTGCTGCCGGGATCCGCACGGGCTTCCCAGGACTCGGAGCCCTCTCCAAACGCTGCGCCTAAAACATCAACCAACGCATCCTGGAGCTAAAGGAAAAGCTTTTTTTTTCTTTTTTTTTTCTTTTTCTTTTCTTTCTTTTCCTTTTTTTTTTTTTTT